>JAVCKT010020724.1:15543-27145 GCA_032273925.1 Rhynchotus rufescens | reverse complement strand
GAAGGAGACTCCACAACCTCTCTGGGCAGCCTGTTCCAGGGCTCTGTCACCCTCACAGTGAAGAAATGCTTCCTTAATGATGCTATTTTCTCAACGTGGCCTGAAAAGTTTTCAGAAAGTTTTTGATTTGCCTAAGTTTTGCATACACCTGCTAAGCCTAACGAATTGCATGTGTTGTGAGGTCATGTTGGAGTTCTCAAAAATAGAGGAACCCAGTAGAGCTGTGCCCAGGCATGATAGGCTACATTGCCATGTACCATGGATCTAGTGCTTTTAAGAATCCCTGCAGAGATACTTTGAGGAAGAGGAAGAAGGAATGGGGATGGGAATAGGACCTTTTCCTATCAAGTAAAGATAGAAAGTGATCTCAACTCAAAATGACTTTATATCTACTACTAAAAAAGCTAGTGGCTTGCCAGCTTTTGCAAACACATTGATTAGATCTCTGAAAAAGCAAAACTGAGGGAGGAAGAGGGGGAATATATTATGTAGGATAAGACAGCAAACCATGAATCCTGGTATCAGTTGTTACAGTAACTGTTAATATATGGGTGGTGCTCAGACCTTTTGACAGAACCAGTGATTCATGTATCTCTGTTGGAAGTAACTGTCATTTAAAAGACAGATCTCCACAGAATATTTAGTATAAAGTACCTAGCTTACTATCTTACAAAAGCTCACACTTAGAAGTGTGTTTATATGCAATATTAATGGTGTGTTTTAGTATTATCTTCCTTAGGTGGAACCTTAAGGAATGCCACACTTTAAAGCCAGGTGTGGCACTTAATCATGCAGTGTGCTCAAGAACAGAGCAAGCTGTGAAGAGACTGAAGAAGGATCTTTTACCAAAGCACTATAGGTCAACAATTGATTTAATGAATTTTTCTTTCTGGGAGGCAAAACTGGAGGTTTGAGGACATTGTTAATCAACTGTGGTGTCTGGGGCCTAAATCATTTTTGTTCCCAGCCCATCATTAATTTATGCATTACTCAGATATGATGACTGTTTTGTGACCACCCAGTGACTTGGTTTCTAGTTCTAGACTGTTCTTCATAAACTCATTGATGTGGTTCTGTACTAAATGTTCTCTCTTAGCGGTGATCTCATTTAATGTATTTTCATTTTACCTATTCTAAGTGCAGACTGGCTTTTAGAGGAGTTTTGTAAACTAGAGTTCTTACAGCATATTAAAATTACTTTATTCACAACTTAGTGCCATTTGGTCGATTTTTTTGGTATCACATTGGTTGTAACCACAGCTGAATTAGGAAATGTGGAATAATAAATATATAAAAAAAATCTCAATACTTATAAAAGAATAGGATAAATAAATGAATAATAAATAACCAGAAAAAAGTAAGAAGAAAACACAACACAGATTTGGAATCAGATAGTTAGTAACCACAGGAATAACAGTTTCCTAAAATGTTCCATGTGACCTAGAACACTTTCCAGGTTACGTTTGCCAAGCATGATTTTTTTTTTCTTTCTGGCCTCTGAAGTCCAAACAACACAGAAAACAGTTCAAACAAACCAGTGAAACCTTCTCATGAGATTTTACCTTTCTAAATAGCATCCCAACTGAGAGCATAGTCTTTCCTTACCTCTCTTTTTAGTAGGCTCCCTGTTGAACATAATTTCACCGTTAGATGTTTCATTTGACCCTTAGTCTTTAAAACTGATTCTGTTAGAGCCATCAGCTCATGCTTCATCTCTTCTCTCCTATGCTAATAAAATCCCGTCTAACACAGTTTCATCTTTTCCTCCAAAAAAATGCCTTTAGATTCTCTATATGGAATCAGCCAGCTTTAAGACCTAGTTAACCATGAAGAGTAATCTTTTTTGCCCACTGTGAAGGCCGAACATAATAACTAGGTCAATATTTGGCTTTGTTTTGAACAAAGTGGTTATCTATTGCAATTGAAATTCTGCCGCTAACTGGCAAGAGTTTTCAAGCCTTCTGAACTGCCAGAGGCCTATTCTTATCACACCTTTGTAACATGCCTTAAAAATTGTATTTTACATAAATATTCATGAAATAATGAATCCTGTTCATCTCTTACTGGAGACTAAACAAAATTCTAAATGAAAAGTTTTCAATAAAATACTCTGACTCCTAAACACAGTGTTCATATTGAGGAATATTATGACAACTTAGTGTAAGTGGCTTTGACTTTTTTCCTTTTTCATTCTTTTATCTCCAAAATTTTACATCTCAGCCCACCCTGTATGGAGAAACATTTGTGTGTAGTATATCAAAACTGTGAAGACAGAACACTGCCAGTGTACTCAAAATACTGAGTGTAAGAGAGCGATCAGATAAGCCTCAACAGTTTTTTTTCCAGATACAGGTTTTCCATCAGCAGCAGAAAGTTCTAGTAATCAGAAGTGTAGCTAGCTCCTCTGCAGAAAACTAGAGAAAGTTATCTTACAGCAACAGAGAGGAGCTGTCTGACTGTAAATAGTTCCTTAGTGTCTAAACTTGCAGCTTGAGAAAAATTGGATTTGACTTGAGCTTTCAAAAAAACCGTAAAAATACCTGCCAATTTCCTTCCCAGACTGAACGAGCTCAAAATCACAAAGAGCTGTGGAGGTTTTTATTTCTATAACCTGCTTCCTTCTTCCAGCTTTCCAAAATGAGCGAGTAGAACATCTCTGAAGAAAAGTGAAAATATGAAATAGCTTTGGGAAGGGGATTCTAGAAGCCATCAAATTTCATAGTAATCACTATGGCCAATCCAAATCTTTAAGGAAAGCTTCAGTTATGTTCTTTTGTGGTAGTACTACAAAATGTGTAAGTGGGTCCACGTAGTTACTAGAATATATGTATTTTGGGACATGGATGTCATGAAATGTTGGTCATATAGGGTTTATACTAGCTCTGACTACAAAGAATTGATCACTGCTGGAAGAGAAATAGAGATAACTACTCTGGACTTCTTCCTTAAACTCTTGAAGTCTGGCAAAATAACCCCCCCCAAATCAACACTTGATTAGTCGTTCTAGTTGTCTTCCATTTTTCCTTTAGGCACCAACTGGATTTTCTTTTGACTAAGGAATGTTCTAACTGTCATCACAAAATGAGAGTTTTATTGAAAATTCACCTCTATAAGCATTTTCTCTCCAATGCAGTATAGATTTTGGAAGATTAGTATATTACATTTGCTAATTGACATGAAACAAATGAATTAATTAACACTTCTGTTTAAACACATTTTTCCAAATGTAGAGCAATCAAATTACTACTAAGTAATCCATAATAAATAATCACATTTCAGGCTTCTCAATGGTAATGACTTGCTATTAATCTTCCTTGCCTTCTGATTAAATATACAAAGGACCTAGTACTAAAGGTATCCAAGAATGAATACTTTATCCATGAAGCTAAAAGTACACAAGAATCTGCAAAATTTTAAGCAATAGGGAAAAATCTAACATCCTAATTTCTTGGATGTTTTATGTTGTACCTACTAAAATGCTGATATGTGGTTGCATACCTAAAGACATTGAATAAATGTTGAATAAAACATCTGCATATGTTTATTTTCTTGCGAAAGGAATAAATACTCTTGCTGACTCCTCTTGGCAGTGCAAACCCCCACATAGCTAACTTTCCCTAAAGAAAGGCAATGCAAATCCCTGGGCTAGGTACTGTTTATATTGGTTCTTTCTTCTGATGGGCTTTTAGAATCCTTTCCATAAGTTTTGGAGAGTGAAAAACTAAATACAACCCACATAACAAGTTTGGTAATGAGGAACTGCAGAAAGGGCAACTGTTACAGTAGTTCAGTGCATGATGAAATTTCCACTGACTGATGCAGTCAAGTCCTCAGAAGAGGACTGAAATATTATCGAGAGGTAGGCTGGCAAGTTTGTTAAAAAATAAAACATAAAGAAAAACATAGAAAACATTCCGTTATGAATGATATTTTGTTGCTCTTCCGTGTGTTCTGGACGCTGATGATAGCAAAAGTAGACATATATGCATATATATAAATGTTTCGTTGATGTTCTGTTTAGACATGCATCTGTCAGATCGGGCAGTTTAGGTATGCTTTTAAATAAGACAAGCTCAAACATCACATATCATGGGAGAAAATGACTGAAACTCAAATAACTGAACCCAAAGATAATGAAGGGAAATTTGATATATATTAAACATCAAATGATGTTTCCCTGCTTTTGGAGAATGGAAAGTTTTGCTAATAGTGTTTTTTAAATTGGATAGCGTGTAATTCAGAATATGAATAAACACTTTCAAATTTTCTCAAAGAGTGACAAGTTCCATTCAGGCTAAGGTATTCATCGCTTACATCATTTCAGTGGCAGTTTTGTATCCTTTTTTTCCATTATTTTGAGATCCTAACAACTTTATTTAATTTAGGAAGCTGTTTTCCATTTAATTTCATGCTTGCTGTCAGGATTAGTAGGAAAGATGAATCATTGGAAACTGGGACGAATGATGTATGTGAAAACAGTTGCTCAAAACTCAAGATTGATCAGAATCAAAATGTAGTGAACATATGTTGAAATACAGCCTCACAGGCAGGTGATTAAACAGTATCTTGCAGCAAACCATTACCTTAGTTCAAATAAATTTCTGTGCTTTGTCAAGAAGCCATATTTTAAAGGTTTATGGCGTTAAAAAACCCACATTTTTGCTCTTATGCCATTTAGCACGTTGCAGATTTAAATTGTAAGATGGGAAACACTGTGTTGGCCAGACTTTGGAATAGGTCACTAAAGAGACTGTGGAAACTTCTCCTATGGAGATATCCATGGTTAATTTAGGCTGAAGATACACCCTGAAGAACATGATCTAACTTTGGATTTAGATCCAACTTCAAAGCAAGCCATGCCTTGGGAGGGAGAAGACAACCTTCAAAAATCCCTTTCCAAACTACATCACACTTTTGAATTTTAAACTGAACTGAGAAATGGGAATATGCAGCATCTGATATCTAGAGGGGACTGCCAATTACATAGGCTGTTGCATTAAATGATTTACTCAAAAAGAATAGCAACAACAGCAAGTAAAACAGAATGAGCATTTTTAGACTTGAGGCCCAGTAGTGTTAATCAAGTTAGAGTTAACCAATGCATACATCTTTCCTATTAAAAAAAAAAAAAGGAAAGAAAAAAGAGATAGTATTGCTTTTTGCACTTTTTTTTTTCACAGAACAAACCAACTTGACACCTAAAGGCTGTAGCAAACAGCCTTTGTACAGAGGTACAGATGTACAGATGATAGATGGAACAAAATCAAAAGTATGAGCCGAAATTGACAGAAGTGATGGGAATGGTTCCCAAGAATGTTACTCAGCTATAGATTGTGTCCTTAATTATCATCTTATTAAAGGTCTAATTCAGAACAATAAATGAATTCTAATAAAACCCTTCTGTTTTGCAATATAACAATGTATGGAAAAATGGCTAGACAGCTAAATTACATGCTGTCTTCCTATTAAAAACCGATACCCCTTCATTATGCTTTCTTCCCCAAAACTGACTCAGAAGTTGAGAGATGCAAGCTCACTTTTTTCACGTTCAATTTACAGATGAAACATTTAAAAGAGCATTTTCATTTGCTCAAAAGAGCATTTCCAGTATAGCTTATAAGAAAACCAAGCAGAAGTTTTCATTTTTTGTTTTGGTGAGTTCACTGTTAAGATGCTGGTGCAGAAAAGCAACAGAATGAAGTGGCCTGTGTTTCTTTGAGTGGGGGTGTGCTGCAGGTTTGTTCGTGTGTGTGTTTCAACCACTTTGATTTAGGTTACCGTTTTCCAAGCTTCTAGGAGGAAGAATGCTATTTACAACCTTCTGCCCAGTCATTCCCTGTTATTTCTCCATGAGCCAAGAAGACTTCTTGTAGTCTTGCAAGCAGAAATATTCCATTTGACAGAAGACGGGATGGCAGCGGTGTCTCTCTCAGCTTGCTGAGAGCCGCACTCACTGAATTGACACTAATAGAGGAGGAAAAGGAGCAGAGCCAAAACAAACTGGCTCCATTTTCCCTTCCTATGGAGATCCATTTTAACCATCTGAGGCAGCAATACAGTTGAGCAGCTTTCCTCAGATGCAGCCCACAAGGGATCAGCACCTCCACCGAGGCTCTTAATTTCCTGATAATACTCTTAATTATTGTTGTATAGTTGGCAGTCTATCCCCATGAATATGGTGCTGGCATTTGCGGCTTGAAAATGTCACAACTCTTACTTGAGACAAGCCCTTGCAAGCTGAGCCATCGTGGCTTGCATGTGAGCGGGGAGAGGAGGGAGAAAAACAGAAAGAAACAGCAAATCTTTAAGCCAAAGAGAGCCCTGTACCATGAGGTGAGAGTTTGCCTTATCAATTATGAACAGGCTTCAGACTCACAGAGCTGTCAGAGCTTTCACTTAGATTTATTTTTGGCATGCGACACAAAAGCTTTTGATTTTTGTATTGATTCGGTGGAAGCTTAAAGAAAGGTTTTAACACTCTAATACTCTAATGTTCTGGAGGCTTTTCTTAGTTTCACCACCAATATTTTGTCTCCCTATATATAAAGCTAAAATCTGGAGCAGCTGAAATTGTGTTGTTAAAAACTTGGAGCAATTTCTTAGAGAAATAATTTTTGATTCGTTGGTATGGTGCTGATTTTCTGAGTTCGAGTTTTTTAACAGAAATGACTGTGAAGCTTATTAATATAAATTGACATTTTTACAAAGTTATTAATATAAATTGACATTTTTACAAAGCTAATATGGTAGGCAAAGGAGCAATTTCTCTCCTGTGTTTCTTCCAAAGCAACAACAATACTTTATTAGGATCTATTAGGATTAGGTCTTAATTATATAATCTCTTGGAAGTGCAAGAACTGTGTAGATTCACTATTACACTAAACAGTTAGACATATCTTACTAACAGAATGGAGAGAAGAGTGACCATTTTGGAGAAAAAAAACAGTCAGTCAGTTGTCACTAGCAATCTAATATGTGGTCTATTTAAATATGTTTCAGTGTGATTTTGCTGTAGAACCATATACCTTTTCTTGGGCCTAGAAGTCTGTCTGCTGGGAGTAATGCAATATGATGACTTCAGTGTTTGCAAAGTGTAACTACTTTTATGATGGGGATGCACTTTTGACTATAAATATTGTGTTTTCACTTCTCTTTTGATTTTCTTATAGACATTTCAGCAATCTTCTCTACAGCAGAAAAGCAAAAAGAAGAACAAAGGTAAAAAATAATTTAGTTTGAATTTCTTTGTAGGATGAAATTTATGGGCATAGTATTTACACTATTGCAGTATCTTAGGAATTAGAACTTGTTAGTTCCAACCATGTGTATAGCGGTTGTTTGAAGAAGCTATTAGTCCCTTTTTGATGACTCATAGTTTTGTAATGTTCTCTCGTCCCTGTATATATATATCTGTCATTATCACTTTTTTTTTACATTTACACGACAGCCTCCTTGGGAGCAGAAATGTGTCTCAGCTATGTCTATATAGAGCTTTACTGCAGCCCTAGCTTTTACTAAAATATCTAGACTGTGTGGCAATTCCTTCAGCAGTAGACTGTCCTCCTTTGATTTAGAAGTACAAAGGTTTTAAGAACTGTTTAATTGTAAGAGGAGCTGTACAGAGAGATTTCTGAGTATCTGTCAAGTTCTTACATAGATGTACTTGACTAAAATACATAAAAATAAGAAGCCCACCAGTGTGATAGTACATGAGTATGTGTGCCATATGCTTTAATATGATATGAAATATTAATTTGTTGAAATGATAAATAACCATTTTCTTATTTTTTAATATCTTGCCTTTCCTTTCTCTCTAACCTCTTCTCTTTCCTTGTTGCTTTTGTCTATTTTATTTTGTCTCATCCATAGAATATGAGCTCTGTGAGGTGCTGAACATGGTTTGTTTGTTTGTTTTATTTTTATTTTTAATTTTTTGGTGTCTTGCATAGCCCTCGTGGCCCAAGTAAAAGGTTTGTAATTATTTAATAATGGCAAATTGAGGTCAAAATGTTTAATTAATATTCTTAAGCATATACATAGTACTTTATGGCTAACTGGTTTGTTGATTTTAGTGGACAAATCAAGCTCTTTCACATCAACTCTTTGTCATTTTTAGCTCCTATTCCTGGTAAAAGCAAAAGAAGGATCTCATGTAAAGATCTTGGCCGAGGGGACTGTGAAGGCTGGCTTTGGAAAAAGAAAGATGCCAAGAGCTATTTCTCCCAGAAATGGAAGAAATATTGGTTTGTCCTGAAAGACACATCTCTGTATTGGTATATCAATGAAGAGGTAAGCATTTTTGCTCATTTTTTTAATCAAAAACCCTGTGCAGTACTGTTGTCATGAGTTAGGGGAAGGCTAATGTTCTGAATGCTTATCTGTGAGAATGATTTTTTCACCAGAATAATTGTACCTAAATAACAATTAAGTCCTGTCTAGATTATATAAATATATTTAGTCCTTCAAAGTCACCCCTTTTTTTTCTGTAAGGAAGAAAAACACTATTTTCTGTGTCCCGCTCTCAACAATTTAGAATAAACCTATCGTTTTCTCACTGCTCAAGCCCCGGAAGGGAAAAGGTAGTTATTTAGTCCTGTCATTCAAACTTAGTCATGGGAGGGTAAACTCTAATAATGTTCTGTCTGAGGTTCCTTGTTTTTCTGTGCCAGTAAAATGACAAAAAGCTCTAGTAATTACAGAGGATGCATTTGTTTTTCAGTTGTGTTCTCTTGTCCTTCTTTCTGCATAGCTTTTTATATGATTTCAGTGATCATATATGCTGAGTTTAAGAATACTGGAGCAGCCTAACTGAACTGTATACAGCTTTGATTGAGCAACAGATTTTACATTAGTGTAGGTTTATTTATGTCCGCTTTGGTAAAATCACTTCTTGCTTTGGTGAGGTAGGAAACCTTAATTTTAAATATCTCTAGTATAATATGCAAATATTCCAAAAGAAAGTCATTGACAGCATATGGATATATTTAGTCCTGTATTGGTATTTCTGTTATTTTAATCCTGCAAGCATTTGTACACTTACTTAATATAGTATGAGTTCTTAATTTCTTAAGAACTTAAAATAGTATGATTTCATAGTTTTCACTGTGTATATAGGAAGTCATTCCGTGAACAAATTTACCAAGCCTGGTTTCCCAGGGAACCCCCCAGCAGGGATTCCTGCTACTTGTGCCTCAAAATCATCTTCAAATCAGTAATCCCAACTCTCCAGTCTATTTCTTCCTTCCCCAAGATCTACTATGAGACCTTTGCCGAAGTAGTAATTCAGAGCCACAAGACTGGTCATCAGCCATGGCCAAGGAGTGTGTGGAGTTGCTGAGTCTGACTTTTCTCAAGTCAGATACAGGAGGGGGCAATGATCTGAGCAGCTCCCTCTTCTCTTCCTTTGTCCAGATTTCCATGAGACCTGCTGGAACTTGATTATATTTGAGACCTCCTTGAGAAAAGTGGTGGCAATCACCCACAGATTCAAAAGCTGTTGTGGAGGAGGACTCACTGACAGAGGGGCAGACAAGCAAACAATGTTCTTGCCAAAATTATTTTAGGCAATCAGGCCTAAAATATCGGTAGCAAGATTATTCTAAACTGCCTTAAAGATACTTCTGACTTTAAGATAAGAGCTAGTGCAAAGCCACTTATAACCTTGCACCTCACCCAAGAAAACTCCTATTTCCCTTTTCTCTGATGTTTTGCAGCAAAACACCCATAATAGCATATTTAGCAAATTTAGCTTTGAAGGATCTAAAAGTTAAAGAGGTAATTCTGTGGAATTCCTTCACATACTTTGCAATCATGATGTTGTATTATTTTCTAATGCAAGATTATGAGCAGTCTAAAAAGAAAGTCTATGGAACTGACTTTAGCTTAAAATAAATAATGCTTTCAAATTGAGGGAAGTCTAGAGAGATTCAATGTCTCATAAAATAAACTATGTACAAGTTATAGAGAAAGGTCAAGTGTCTGCTCTGTGAGTGTTAGAGAGAATAATTGAATCATATATAAAATACCAAAAGTATCTGAATTAACTGTTATGCTTCTTAGCTGTGATATCATATAAAAATGGTAAACAGCACAAAATCAAATTGTTTTTTCCCCGTCCTTTACAATACTCTGCATCTCTTCTTACTAATTAGCCCATCCTCCTCCAAAATTAACTAATTATGTTGACTAATTGCCTGAACACACTTGGTCATTTTGCATTTTTTCAAATGCTGTTTCAGCTATGAAATTGGTTGAGGAAACTGAATATTTAAAAACTGTGTTTATACCAAGGGATCTGTCTTATTACTTTGGCAAAAGTCCCAGCGACTTTTGTGGGAGGTTTGCCAGAGCAGAGCATATATTAGTACTTCTTATGTAAAAAGCAGACAAGTGAAAATATATATCTTCTGCTAACTTTTCTGTGATATTTTTTGACACCTTAACAGTAATATCTAGAATTGTCTTTGTAGGATGAAAAAGCTGAAGGATTCATCAGTCTACCTGAATTTAAAATCGATAGGGCCAGTGAGTGCCGCAAGAAATAGTAAGTATACTCCAGAAAAATGCAACACAATGAAACAATACAAAAAGTGGAACTAAGGACAAAGTTTTCCTGTACAGCAATGGCAATCATGGAGTTTGTTACAGTGATCATAGAACAAGGTCATACTGAAGAGCCAAGCTCTGGTGTGTTTTTTGTGCTATATTTCCTAAAGAGAGACCTGAAACTATCATGTGTGATCATAGCAAAGTACATTAAGAGCAAGAAGACTGCTTGATCGCTTCTGTTCCTTTATTAAGTGAATAGTTTTAGGCTTTCTTCTTTACTTAGGAGGGGAAAAGGGGCAGCCTGAGGGGGATATTATAGCACTTTTAAGCTTGATACAACAACTTAAAGCAAAATAAGGACACCATCCTAAGTTCATGGCCAGGGATCAATCTTTACTATAACTCCAAATTAGTTAACACCATCTCAAAGTTTGCTGGCGCAGGCAGTCAGTCCTGAGGTGGAGTTAAACAAGAGGATGACAGTGATTTCTTTCGGGAGTATGACCTGAAAACTCTAAAACATCTTTTCTTCTCATCTAGGTATGTATGCTGGTGTACAAATATATGCCCTTGCACAAGCCTATTTTTTATTTTGATGCATTTTTATTGTAATGGCAAATGTATTTTTAAGTCTTATTGTTGAAAACTTTCTGCCTTACCTTCTAATAGTTTTTACTTTTCTTTGACTTAAATTTTTCAAGAACATACAATCCTTTAAAATTGTGCAGAAAAGCAATTGCAAAAGTAAAAAGGCTTTTCCCTTTAATTTATAGTACATGCTATTCTAAAGTATTACTGACTTTGTCCTGCTTGGTTTATGTATCCCTTCAGGATTAAGTCTCCTCTTCATGATGATCTCAAAGGGCAGAAAATGAAAACTACATTTTTTTAAGCAGGTGTATATATATATGTGGATGTATACATATATATTGAATATAAAATTATATAATATTATGTCATATATTATATATAATTCAAAAATACAAATATGGATATATCAGTTTGGGTTGTGTGTATTGCCCTGTATCATTGGGCTTCACTGCCGAAGTAATTC
>JAVCKT010020724.1:0-10253 GCA_032273925.1 Rhynchotus rufescens | reverse complement strand
CAAGTATAGATTTTATATTTCTATTTAATGGTACTCCACATAATTCTATTTTGATTTTCCACAGTAATCATGCCTGCCTCCTTATGCATCCAATATATATTTACTCAAAGATCCTGATCTTTTCTTTAGAGGCAAATGTGACTTCTTCAGGGCTGGCTGGCTTAAATACTTAGCATACCCTTATTCTTCCCTTTCAATCTATATATTTATATTTATTTATTTTAAAGTGATGACATACATGGCTACCAAAATTGTTTCTTCTGGGCAGGGGAACACACAGTCACTTTACAGTGACTGTCACAGTAACTTTATGTTGAATAGTAGTCTGAGAACTGCCATGAACAAGCTGAAACCCATTTGACCTCTTTATTTCTGTGAGTAGGCAGAGTATTAAAATTTGTGCAATCTTTCTTCCTCAATGTAGCTCTGTAATCAAAAGCAAAGATGACAAGTTGACTTGTAGCACAAGAATGTGTGGAGAAGGTTTCAGTGAAGATGACCTCCAAAAATTTCCATCACCTACAGCTTTCTTTATTTTAGTTAAACTGCAGTTGATTTACATATAGACTCTATAAGATAGTCATGCTATCATGCAAGCTCATCGTCTATCCTTGAGCTTTATGATTAAAGTCAATATGAGTAGAAACACTGCATCTCCCTAGGATGTGAGGCAAGACAGAAGAATGCTTACTACTCTTACTTACTAACTAGTAAGTTACTACTTACTTACTCTTACTATGTGAAAATACATGTGTTCCACTTTAGAGAAGTTACAGGGCTAGAAAGTACTTTTACATATAGATACATATGCACATGAATCATAAAACTGTAGTAATTACACCCTGACACGGAATGTATGTGCCGTTCTTAAAAAGAAAAAGCCTAAATGACTGCTGCAGCTACCAGTATTTCTCTATTTATTGCCACAGCTAATATAAGCATTTTATAATTCTCACAAGAAAATTATTGCAGTAAAGAAGGATTTTTTTCTTGGCTTCGCATCCTGTAAAAGTTACTGTGGTTACCAAGGTGTAGTCCATCATCAATGAGAGCAGGTCTTCCATACCCTAGAAGTTTGCAGATGGCTTGCAGGTAGGATTTTATTATGCCTTTTAAAATACCTAATAGAGAACTTTTGAATAACTGCACATTCAGAACTCTTGTCCTAAATACCTGGTACAGAGGGAGTGTCCTGTGCTTCTTCCATTCTTCATAGATTTCCCCATGAAAGAACCATACCATGGTGCATTTCTCATATGATTCTATCTTGAACAAACCACAACACTATCTGTATTATTAAAATAATCTAATGCGCTACCCATGTCTGTTCCAGCCATACTTGAAGAAGCTTTGCACTGTGGCCACGGATCAACAAATCTGCATGTGCCAGTACCATTTTTTAGTTTCTGAACTTAACAAACCACCCCAAGGCTCATGATCCTTAACAGTTTACAGCCACACCAGTACCTTGTCTTTCATTTCACAGGCATCACAGGTAGTATTTCAAGCCATGACGCAAAGAAAATGAGCAGAAAATCAATGAATGTGAAGTCAATACACTGTATCTCACTTACATGGCTATACACTTCTTGTATATACAACTTTAGACTATATACATTAGGAAACAGAAGATCCACCTTAGTTGTCTGTCCTGCTTTTTTGTCAGAGGAGGGTTTGGGGGTTTTTTGTTTTCTTTTTCTTCTGTGCTGCTTTTACCCTTTGCACAAGGGCAATGGTTCGTGCTGTTGCTCATCCCCCCACGCTGAGATGCTGCCATTCTGCATGTGTGGCTCCTGCCTTTCGGCTTGTCTGCTTTGGGATGGAGGGAGAGCTCCAGCAGAGCTGTCAGGATAGCTGAGCTTACACCGTCCTGACATTTATTCCCCAGAGGAAGCCTTCCTGATTCAGGAAAGCAAACCTAGAAGATATAGCTTTGCAGGGGATCACTTGATATGCTGTGAAGATGCAGATAGTTGTCTGAAACACAATTTGCTGGGTTTCTGATCCAATGTTATTTATATACATGTGTAAGAGTTCCTAACTATTGCAGGTGAAATTTTACATCTCTGCTTTGGCTTCTCTTTTCTGCTGTTTTTGAGGCAGTAATTTGGATTGCATGCTAATATGAAGTATCCTGTAATCACTTCAGTAGATCTCCAGCATTCCTCCCAATGTGCAATGCTTTTTTGGCCTTTAATGTTACTCACAGACCATACGTGAGGTTGCAGTTTGTGGAAGGCAAGTGAGAGAAGTTTATTTCAGGGATAGCAACTACACATTATGATCTAAGGTCCGCATACCCTGCCCTGAAATGTCCTGAGGGTTGACATGCAGGAATGGTTAAAAAGGATGCTTTGTTTCCCTTGCTGAGCAAATAATACTGCACAGCTTCCTTACATACAGGATGCAGAACAAACCCATCAGGCACAGTTTTCTGAAACAAGAGTTTCACATTCTTCAAGAGAACACCAAACCCACTTCAGTTGTCCTTCTGTGTATTTTAGCAGTAAAATCGCAAGCCATTAGCTTGGCAAATAAGGTCTGTCAGATCCTGGATTTGTGATGACTGGAGTAAGTAATTCTAAGTTTACCAATGGGAGGTTGTCATGCTGCTTTCAAGTCTCATTTATAGAGGAAATGATTTCATGTAAGCATTCAGCTAATGAATACCTTGAGAGCCCCATGAGGGAGAAGGGCAGGTTGAAGCAAGGCTTTGCCACACATGGCTGACTCTGCTGCACAATGACAGCACTGCTAGACAAGAATAGCAATAGTTTATTTTTAATTTGTGTGGTTTATGGAAGCGTTTTTTGGTTTTTCTTTTTTTAAAATTGACATTACAGCCTTAGATGTGAATTATATTCAGGCAAATGTCTTTTCTGCCTCTGCTGGGCTGACAAAAACACAAAAGTGAATTCTGATATGCCCCTGTTTCTTTGTACTTGGCACTGTAGGTAAGCTCTGAAACCCATAATGGCATAATTAAACCTCACTGTCTATTTGGGAGTGAACCTGTTCTTTTGACTGCTGTTTTCTGCTCTGTTCCTCTGTTAAGAAGCCAATTCAGGATTTATAATATGGCTCAAATCTCTGGAAAGTGGTGTTTATTTCTAAAACATCAGAACATCAGGAGTACTGGTGTGATGGCATATCTGGGAGCAGCTCTTTGAGCTCTTAATGGCTCTTTGATTATCTCAAGATCCTTTATTTTACAAATGTTTGACATCATATATGGTTTTCCATTTGAAACAAGATCTTTGCTGTGGAAACATTTTGTTCAACAGCAAAATTACAGATCTTTGGAGACAACCTGACTAAAAGTATCAAAGAAAACAGCTGTCGTGCATGAAAAAATAACATTGTCTTCAATCTCCTTCAAATACTCATAATCTTTTTTTTTCTTTTGTAGAAGTGCACCCAAAATTAGCATGCTGGATCAGTATCACTGTGTTTTTTGTTTTTGTTTTTTTTTAATATTATTTCAGATGGCTAAACAGAATTAACATGCTTGCTGCTGGCTATGCAGAAAGAGAGAGGATCAAACAAGAACAAGGTAATGTGTTGGTTTTTTTTTTGGTTGCTTCTGTCGCCTGACACAAGTTCATCTTTTCTTCTCACCCATCCCAGTCCCCTTCCCAATATCATTCCCATCCCATGGAAGTTGTTCACATATGGGTATCATGGCTGTGGCTTTAGAGAAGTCCTTCTCTCTCATCATGTTTGATTAACACCTTCAGATTCTCATCCACAGACTCTTGGATTATTTCTGAGAAAGCTACAAAAGCTAGCTAAAAGCAGATAATTTACTTCCAGTTAGCTCAACTTCACTGTACTGAGGAGTCTGTGTCTCACATAAGAAGAAAATAAAGAAACTGCACACTAAAAGAAAAAAGTTAAAGTTGCACTTGATGTTTGAATTCACAGGGAACAGGAACATATCAAATAGGTCTCAGGAACAAAACCATTCTTCTAAAGCTGACTGATATAAAATTTCTCTTAAGAGCACTGATTTTAAGGCCAATTTTTTTTTTATCTCTGCCATTTTCATTAGACATTTGTGACAGAATTCTGCTAGCCTTTTCAATGAAGCACTTCATTTGCAGTGGTAGCTTTACAACATCTTTCCTCTGTTTTTTTAGTGCCTAGTATAATATGGGTTTAAATAAGCAGAACATATAAAATGATGACTCTCTTCCATTTACTTTGCTGCAGCAAAAATCTTTTCCATAGGTAGGAAAAAGAATGGGGCAGTGCATTCATGTTGTGCATGTTGGTTCCTAGAATTGCCAATAACATGAATTCCCAGAAGTATTTCTATCCAACTAATTGGCTTGGCAAACAGCTGCCCTGTGAATCCGTACTCTTTTTTACAGCTCTACCTGGCAGGAGGCACCAGTTACAATGGTCATGAACATCCAAAGCTTTTCCAGATGCCTGTCAGCATACTGGCAACTGAGTCAGACAATCCTTTTTTAATTCTGTGACTGCATAGTCTTCATCAATGAGGTTCTGTCTTTTCTTCCTAAAACATTGTAACTCTGAGCTACAGCAGAAATATATTTAATGTAGTCTTTTCTTCAAAGGCTGTATTTCCAGCTATTTTCAGAGAGAAATTATATTCAGAATGCTGCCACCAGGCTTCATAACTTGCCAGATGGTGTCCTCCTTGCCTCCTCAAATCATGGATCTGTAGCAACTTTTGTGACAACTTAAGAGTAGCCTTCACCCTGTCCTTCTGCTCTGAGATTGTGAGGAGGAGGATGTGTGGTCTGCCTCTATGGAATGTGTTGCTAAATGTTTCTCTTCCTGGAGACTTTGTGGAAAAAAATCATTTCCCAGTGAGAAGCAAGAGTGATTCCAGCAGTCAGGAAAAGACATCAGGAAACTGAAACATCCTGCAATGGTAGGAGATTAATTGCTAGCATCTGAAAAGGTGTCTGCCTTGGTATACACATGATTGTCTTTCCACCAAGCACTCTAGAAGGTTCAATGAGTCTTTCTTTCCAAGCAATCACTAAAAAAAGTGAAATAATTTCACTAAACAGTGAAATAGCAGATGATGCAGTTCTTAGACATCAGATCATGTGCACCCAGATCTCATGCTGCCTCTTACTTGAACAGATCCCTGGATAAAATCTCCAGTGAGGCTTACTATGGGCACGATACTTTGGCAGTGAGGGGTTTCTTCATTACCTCATTAACACTATTCACTAGAATTGATTAATCATATAGATATAGGGGAGCCTACATCAGCTTTATGTGTTTCCTATTTGTGTTGTGTGGGATCAGTCTCACATTCTCCACTTACTGCAATACTGTGTGATCCCTCTGGTGATAATCGTGGGCTCTGAGCACAGGGGCTATTAAATCGCTGAGCAGTGTCCCTAATTAGCAAAGGCATCAAGTTAGCAAACCTCTCTATCACTTCAAGTGGCTTTGAAACTGTATATAATGTGAAGCTGGAATTTTCTATATTCAGTGACTGTACCGATTGTCATCTACATATTAGATTTTACAAAAAATCTTTTATTTCTGTTCAGTTCAGGCCGTTGCAGCAAGGCTTTATAATGCCTCTGCAGCAGCAATCCAACAGTAGTTGTCAAACCTGCCTCAATTAAGAGTTGAACACTTCTGAATTTAAATGCATAAATATATTTCAAGTGCTTCAGAGATGCACGAATCACCAAATGGTGGGTGTATTTCTGAACAAAATGTGACATTCTGTACAGAACAGCTTTATAAAAATACCATCAACTTTCTATATTAAACATAGTGAATGTGAAGAACATGGCAAGGGAGTTTGGATAGGGAAGTTGCATACTTTCCAGTCACATAAAATCAGAGAAAAAAGTATTTGCTTATATAAATAGAAAATAATGAATTGGCAAATGGTAGGCCAGTGTTAGTTTATGTTCAGTCAATGAAATCTACTGCTCATTCAGAAAGCTTTCAAGGTATGCCCTATGAATTTAGCCTGTCCATTGTGGAGAGCCAAACATGGCAACTGTTTGATAGCATAATGTGCATTTTAGACAGACAATAGTCTCTCAGTTGCCAAAAGCAAAACATTTTTTAAAAAGGTAGGAGAATATTTTTGTTCATTTCATTGTCCTTTTAACTGCAGATTTTTTTGAGAGAAATACAGTAGGATTTGAGTAGAACTTTTTAGCTGAGGTGCAGTGTACAAAAGCATGATACTGTGTTTTGTTGTATGTGGATTTGACAGCCATGAACTTCTTTGCATATTTAGCCAGAATTCGAAGCAACACAGAGACTTTGCTAAATTTTGATTTCAGAATAAATAGTTCAGCTCTAAGTCTGCAGAGATCTCACTGAGTGATAAAATTATGATAGGTTATTTGCCATGCATAGCTCCATTAGACTTTGCTGCAACAGGAACAAATATTCTTGTATGCCATTATTTTATTTCTTTTTCTTTCACTTTAAAATAATTGGAACTGGAAAATAATTTTCTTAAAAGTGAGTGGGAGTTATAAAAAGTTTTCTCTGACTTAGTCTTTTTTTCACATAAAATGTGCAATTTGGGGAATTCTACAGAGACTGAACTAGTTGGAATTCTTGATTTTAAGGTTCATGAAAATGTTATTTGTGCCATTTATTTAGTACGCTCTTTGAAGAGATCTCTCAGATATATTCTTGCAAGAAGCAAATCAAGAGGGACAGTCTTATAACAAAATTGTTACGGCTTGTAAAATAATAATAATTAAATAAGGCTGCACTCTGATTTATAACTATCTATAAATACAAAGAATTTTAGATACAAAATACAAAGAACTGTTTCAATAGGGTTCATTTTACGGTAAGCACTCTTCTTTTTTAATCTTGAGTAACCATAATGATAGGGGGAAAAAAAAAAGCTGAAATTACATGTTGTGCCAACCTGGAATGTTTTCAGGTTATTTTTATTGTTGTTTTTGTTGTTTTGTTGCATAGCTTATGACACAAAAATCAATGTTTTTCTGCTTATGTAACAACAGAAAAGATTAAGTGATGGAATTCATTGAACATTTATTGAACAATGTCAAAATTGTCTGTGATTAGTCCGTGAAGAATATGAACTATACATATGAAATATACTGTTCAGTTATATCACAATGTACCCAATACTAGAGACTAACACATGCAGAAGCAGGATGATAGAACAAATGTTTACCTACATTTTAGATTGTGTGGAAATGTTGACATTCTTCATCTTGAACAGAGCTACAAGCTGTGTAGTTTATTTTTGTACGAACTATGGAGATATGGTGTATGGTATTTGCAACAGAATAATTCTAATTTACAATGTGGGACACTCGTCCTTGTGTCTTTCTCCTTTAGCCAAGCTACCAATCATATGAAAGGGGACTGACTATGATTTGATTCCATGACAAAATTAAGCCTCATGTCACATTAAGTTTAACTTCCAAACTCTGTGGCCTTTGCACTTAATCTGTCTTATCAATCTTTTGTAACTTTTTACATAAATATCGTTATAATATTTCTCCTTATCAGGTCACCTCTTGCTTGGATAACAGGACAGCAGCTCTTTTATGAAAACAGACAGATGATATAAAATCTTCTGTCTAATCTTGCCTGCAGCCATTTGTTATTAGAAAATTAGTTGAAAAGTTTGAGTGACCAGTAGGATACTGGATGGTGCAATAAGCACTACTCATTTAATTTGTCAGTTAGTGTTAATTACATTTGTTAATGTTCTTTGCAGTCAAGAAGAATTCTGCCAAGTACATTTTATTTTTTACTTGTTTTTTTTTTTTGAAATATATTTTCAGATTGTTCTAGCCGATATATATTCAATCTTGATGATTTTCTAAATATTTGAAAGTTAGATATTTGTATTAGGTGTATTTTGTATGTGTATGGTATTTATAAGCTGTACACAACAGTGTGAATTTTTGGCTCATTGGCAGATTGCTGTTTAATATATCTGCAGTCGGGCTTTAGGCTTAATATGTCCCGTAAAGTTTGAATTTTTCCTCCTTTGGGTCAGAACAAGTCCAAATTACAGAGGCAAAAATTTACACATTCATCATTCAATAATGTTTACTGCTGAATGACAGTAAACTTATCTATATCTTGGATATCTAGGATGCAGTTTCCATTATATTATATTATATTATATTATATTATATTATATTATATTATATTATATTATATTATATTATATTATATTATATGAAAACCAGCCTCTAATGTGTATATGCATCAAAATGTGTCAGTAGTTTTTTATCTGATTTCCATGCAACTTGTAGATTACTGGAGTGAGAGTGATAAGGAGGAAGCCGACACTCCATCAACACCCAAGCAAGACAGCCCCCCACCTCCATATGACACATACCCACGGCCTCCTTCGGTAAGTCACCTGCCAGCATCTACTTAGGAATGATTACATCGAGTGTTAGATTTAGCTACACCCCCAACTAAAACACATGCAAACACACATTATGGCACTCTTCAGTGGATTTTTTGAGTCAGCACTTGAGGTGTTTGCTAGGTAATGTGCATTGCTGACTTAAACAGCCATCACTGTTACTTCATAAAATCACAGAATCATTATCGTTGGAAAAGACCTTCAAGATCAGCAATTCCGACCGTAAACCCATCACCACCATGCCTACTGAACCATGTCCCTAAGTGCCTCATCTGCATGTGTGTGGAGATTTATAATGCCAGCTATTGCACAAGATGGATTAAGTTACAGAATTCTGTCCTCTGTATTCTGTCAATATAAAACAGATTCCCCTACTCACCCATGCAAGAACCTGTACCTTCCCATTATCATGTAGTCCACCAGAACGTTATCCCTTGATAACAGCACAGATTCTTCTTGTGGTAAAACAATTATGCTGTGACAAATGGCACTTACATTTCTAGACAAATTCCAACATAAAAATGTTTTCATTCATATCCTAAATGATAATAATAGTTGTCGTTCATGAGAAAGTATGCCTATCTATGAATTGGAACAAAAGGTATTTTTATTATTATTTCTTCTTGCAGCAGATGTTTATACAAAGTCAGAATAGGGACTATAAACTTACTCTAAATTAGAAATTTAATTTTCACATCCATAAACGCAGCTAGCACATCCTACCTGAGTATATAAAAACAAAGCAAAAATTGGGCTTGAAAAGTTAGGAAAATCTGTGAGGAGTGTTCATGATGTTTATTTGAATGCAATACTTCTACTTTGTGAAGCAGAACTGTTGGCGCAAGCATTGCCAACTGTGATGATGATTCCAAAGAAACTTTTAATAGTGGGTGATGATAGGCTTTGGGACAGCATTTGAAAGGTAATATTAATGCATCAAGAATTCCTGTTCTGTGTGTTCCCTAGAGCCCTATTGTGCATATTAGTTTGAAAAAAAATAAAGTATCGATTTATTGCTGAAGGGACATTCTGCACAAATAAGTGTATCAATATGTTGACCATGGTTTTTGCATGTCCCAACTCTACGATCCCAGCATGTTAGGTGGGTAGGTTCATGTCTTCACTGCTGGGCCATTCCGACAGCCATGGAAGGCCTGCAGCTCTTGGCAGTACACGCAAGCTGAAGGCTTCCTGTTGCTTTGCAGATGAGCTGCGCGAGCCCGTACGTGGAGCCCAAGCACAGTCGCCTGTCGTCCACGGAGACCTCCCAGTCGCAGTCGTCGCACGAGGAGTTTCGCCCCGAGGCAGTGGGGAGCGCCACCGACTCGCCGGTGCGCAAGACGGCGAGCCAGCGGCGCTCCTGGCAGGACCTCATAGAAACACCTCTGACGAGCTCGGGACTCCACTACCTGCAGACGCTGCCGCTGGAGGACTCAGTGTTCACCGAGACCGTTGTGGTGTCCCCCGAGCACCGGCGGCAATCCACGCTGCCCACCCAGAAGTGCCACCTGCAAGACCACTACGGCCCCTTCCCGCTCGTGGAGGGGGAGCGGATGCAAGTGCTCAACGGAAACGGGGGCAAGCCCCGAAGTTTCACGCTGCCTCGGGATAGTGGCTTCAACCACTGCTGTCAGAGCCTTTCTGTCGGCACCGCTGATCACCACGAAGAAGCACCACAGAAGGAGGAAGAGGAAGAGGAGGAGGAGGAAGGCAAACCAGCAGAAGAAAACCAGGAAGACAAAAGTAAGTATGGCATATTTATGTGTCTTTTCAAGAGTCCTGTTCTCGTAATGTTGTTTCTTTTTTTTTATTTTTTTCGTAAAAAAGTCTTTCAACATCCCCTCAATTTTACCAAACCCCT
>JAVCKT010020723.1:0-11442 GCA_032273925.1 Rhynchotus rufescens | reverse complement strand
CAAAAACAATTGGAAAGATGGGAAAAAAAAAAAAAAAAAAAAAGACAACTTCATTGCACATGAAGCAGCAGCCGCAGGAAACTCAGCATTATGCTTTACGCTTCTGCCTTCCCCGTCTTCTCAGGGAGTTAAGACTATGCAACGTAAGTTCATTGCAAATAGAGCAACAAGGAGGTTGGCTCTCTAAGGAGAGAGGAGCTCCTCCCAGGCATCTCTAGTTGGAATTCCTCACTGTTCCTGGTTGCTGGTGTTGATCCAGATGTCAGGGGGACAAGAGGAATCCCAAGCAAATGCAGAGTGGCAGCTGCTGAGACACCTTCCTCCAGCCATCACCGTCACCTGCAGCTTTCCCGCTCTGCTAAACCCCAGCAGCCCCTAAGCAGGGAGGCCTCCAGAAGAGCAGAACCCGGGCAAACCACTCAACGGTGCATGTGGGGCAGCAGTACCTGGGGGACAGGACAGTGCAAGAGAAGTAGAACAGTGAAGACAGAAAACTTCCTGCTATTAAAAAAAAAAAAAAAAGAAATACATAAGAAGATGATTTTCTATGGCTGCTTTGCGACTCAGAAGAATTCATTCCTAATTTGGGAAAACAGCAATTAGAATATAAAAACGCAATTATTCTGGAATGGATTATTTAATTTTAGGGTAACAGCTCAAATATCCTCATACTGTAACACATAGCAGCCAAGAGTGCTTTTTTGGGGAAGAAGGAGGGAAACTCCAGTGACAGGGATGTTGATTTTCTCAAGATTATCAGAAACATTAACCAGTTTGCGAATATCTTTACGGGATGTTTTTATTATCTTCAGTATAAGGGAGGCCTAACACCCTAGGCTTTAACATGGACTATCACAGATTTTTCAGCCTAGTTGCCAAATTGTCAGAAATACTTTTTTGACAGAGAGGATGAGCCAAGTTCACAAACAGGTACCATTACTAAAAACTCACCCATGGCTTCAAATTCAGACAGATTCTCACTTAATATCATTAGTCAAAAGGCAAGCACACATTCAAATGTGTAAGTACATTCAGTTGCTTTTTTTTAAATGACAAAAAAAAAGAAGAGAAAAGAAACATACATTGTTCAAGTTCTATTTGAAAAATTATATTTAAGGAATAAATGCCAGTAAGATGTTACAAGAAATATTTAAGGGATCAAAACAATCCCCTAAATCTCATGCAGTCACACAAATTTTCACCTGATTTAAAAAACAAGGAAAAAGCTCAGAATGACTTTAAAGATAAGCCAAAGGCTCTTTCTCTTCCCTTTTTGTTATGATGACATAAAATGTCAGTCAAGTTTTTTTTCCTTGTAATATCCAACAAGCAGTCTGCAAAATATTCTAAGTATGTGCACTAATGTCCTGCTTTCCACCTAAATCTGAAAGACAATAAACTAGGCATCCAATGAAACGACTTCCCAAAAAGAAAAAAAATAATAATTAACATAGAAAATAGTTACAATGCAATGTTCCTCCCCAAAACACATTCTTTGCCTTCCTGCATAAGGCTTCAAATTTAAAATTAGCGAAGAACACTGTACAAGTGCAGTAGGCTGCTTTCAGTACAGAAAAGGGAAAAAACGTATAAATCCATTCCCATTCTGCCATTGAAAGCACAGGTTGTTTTTAAGCAGCGGACATCTAAAAACAGAGAAACTTTATTCTGTCCACTTTTCTTCTTGTGTTTCAGGCTCTTCGCCTTGACTGCTCCAACCAAACCCAGTCAGTCTCAGGCTGCTCTTCCAGGCTGCCTTAAATCACAGCGGACCTCGTACGATTCCCCGTGGGGCTGCTCAAAGGAACGGGAGAGTGACAGGACGGTGGAGATGGATCTTAGGGAGCAGTCAGGAAAAAGAAGCCAAGGTAAAATGAAGATGATCACAGACAACACTGTGGAGTTTCCCCTGACAGCAAAGAAGTGTTCAAGCTCTTGCCCAGCAATGACATAAAACATCTTAATTCATCTGCAGCCTGCAGTTCCAAAGAAGATTATTTCCCCAGTATACAGTACCTGCAGCCACACAAGTTACAGTCATGAAATTGAAGAGAAATGAATGAAAAACTAAGGAACCTCAGCTAAACCACTAACTTGCCATCTGTTGTGGCAGCAGCTTACTGGAGATAAGCAGCCTGAAGGCATTATGGCAATTAAGAAATCTTTTGGTCATTAACTCCACACCAATTAAACACTAAAGGCTGGCAAAATTGTACTGTGGCTCAAACTGGCTGTATAGGGCAAACTATCTTGTATCCAAAGAATGGGGCCATTGCGAGTCCCAGTGTAATGAAGAATTATCAACTTTTATTTACTCAGGCACCTCATTTATAAGCAACCCTACCACTCATATATGGGAATATTCCAAAAGGACTGGCATGCACATATATCAATGCTTACTCCACGCCTATACCTCCATACTGATGTCATTAATCCATACTGGAGAATGCCATGTAAAAAAGAACTTGGATACACGTGTGCACATGTATGAGCATGTACGTACTCACTCCTGGGATGCTACAAAAGAAAGTGTCCAGGCTTACATCAACCCTAATGCTACCCACATTCAGAGTTTCACATCCACCTCAGTGAAATGCTACCTACAAATGTTTGAAATGCTCAAAGATTAAAGTGCTTTTAAACTTTGAAAGAGGTTTTCTGAATTCCTTGCTACATTCACAACCTGCAAGAAGAAAACTTCATTTGCTCTATGCATCCTAAATCAGGCAATTGCTGTTAGTTTGTGGCATACAGACTAAGGGGGGGGATGAAAACAGAACTACAAAATACAGAAGCAAGCTGAAAGTTTGTTATGACTTCAAACCACATAAACACACACAGAATCAGAGTGGCTGAGGTTGGAAGGGACCTCTAGAATCATCCAGTCCAACCCCCTGCTCCAGCAGGGACACCCAGAGCACGGGACACAGGGCGGCATCCAGGTGGGTTTGGAAAAATCTCCAGAGAAGGAGACTCCACAGCCTCCCTGGGCAGCCTGTGCCAGGGCTCTGTCACCCTCACTGTTAAGAAGTTCTTGGTCACCTGCAGACAGCTGCTTGCATCAGTTTTCTCTCAGAGAGATACCGAAGTCACGGAGCGGATGACAGGGAGCATCCAGATGTGGCACCCCTGTGCAAAGCCACTTCTGCTCGTAGTGAACTGCCCTGATGTGCTCTCACAGTAGGAAGCTCAAGGCAGAAAAGGAGCCACTGCACGGGCCTGGAGCACTTTGCAGAAAATTGTGTGTGCATTACGTAACAAAATTGCCAATAAACTCAGTGCTACCCACAAGAGAAGCCCTAATAAAGAAATACATAGTTTCTAAAGAAACTAATGTGGCTTACATTAAAAGACAAATTCTTACTGAAGTAATATTCAACTCTTCCTCTTCTTTTTCTCCTTAAAATGCCTTATCTTAATATAATGAAGTTAACTTTAGATATATCATTGATGACAGACACTCAAAACCTGCAAAGGACACGTGTTTTCCAAAAGACCAAGGACATACATTTACCTTTCCTGGAAGGAAAACTACACTGACAAGCTGGTATATTAGATGGTCTATGTTGGTTGTATCAGCTTGCTCATCTCAAAAGCATGAACATCTTCTCATATGAGTAATGTCTGCTGTTTTATCCCTCTTTCTGCCTTCATCCACATTAATTCTCCTCCTACCTTACCCAGCAGCAAGTCAAAGGCCCCTTTTGCTTCACCTCACGGCCTTTCCAAAGGCCCCTCTTCACCCACTAGTCACCAGACTCACACACGCTCAAACAAACCAGATCCGTACCAGCCCAAAACACATCAGCTGGTTCTTCTGGCAGGAGTGGGGAAAAAGAAGTAGACAGAAGACAAGATACACACGGGTTGCAGCAAAGAAAAGGCTTTGCTACATGTAAACTCCACAGAGCCGGGCTCCCGGGCTCAGCAAGACCTCGCTCCAGGAGCTCTTGCTAAGGAACTTGGTGGATGCGCTTGAAGAGTCGTTGCACCCCAGTGCTGGCACAGACAGAGCCCAGAATTGCGCTAAGTCCACCCAAAAGGCAGCTTTTTACCGTGGATTCAGACTCTATATTAGCTGAGAGGAGCAGCTTCCGATAAAGCCGGCTCCCGAAGCGCACGGTGCCGCATGTGTCACCCTTCTGCTGCAGTGTGTAGCTCGGTGGGATCCCACCCCTGTAATCCTCCTTCAGCTGCCGAGGCTGTGGAGGAGTGTGCTACTATTCCACATTTTATTCTCCAAAATCCTCTTTGGGGAATAATTTCAGTGGTTACTTTTGTTCCACTTTCAGGTGAGTAAGCAGATCTCAAGGCAGAAGGGGGAAGGAGAAAAAAAGTCAAAAAAAGCAGCACTGACACCTCTCACACCATGACTTCCAGTGTGATGCCCAGATGTCCAGGTATCAAAACCTCCAATACAAAAAAAAAAAAAAAAAAAAGACTTCAGTTTCCCATTTTTATAGGTACATGGAGCTCTTCACAGATTCACAGAGAAACCATCAATTTCGAATATTAGATGTAGAAAAAAGATAATCAATCATACAATATCAATTAAATAGACAGCAGTCACAGGAGTACTAGTGAAGCATGTACATACACATTACATTTAGTAAACCTACCTTTTCAGCATATTCCTCAGTTTTGGACATAAACAACTGTCCAGTTTCCTGCACTGTGCGTTTGCTTTAATTTTCAGCAGAGAAGCTGTCACTTCAGCTTCATCCCCAAATCGGTAATTGCTCGTTTTGGAAATAAGCTGATATTGTGATGCAAGTCATGACCAACAAACACTTTCAGCAGCACAGGCAGAATTAATACCTAGTATTAGGAAACACGGGTGGCTGAAAATGTAGATGTAGCGGAGCAGGGTCCCCCGGGCTGCAGCTGCACACTCGCAGGCAGCCCGCTACCTTTCTCTGGAGGAGCCCCGGAACAGCTATTTAGAGCAGCAAACACTGCCCCAACAGCTGATCACATCCTCCATCTGTTCACAGCTCAACGCGGACCACTGAGCTGCTGCCAAAGCAGTTAAAAGAAAGACAAAATCCAGCAGCTTTTTCCTAAGAGCAACTGCCACTGAGAAACTCTTCCTCACTGCCTGTGGCAGCAGAGGGGCTCCTGGACCTCCAGCCAAGGCAGCAACTTGACTCCCTTGGACACGTCTGGAGGTTGGTTGAGGAACCCAAGAACTCGAGCTCGATGCTGTGGCCAACAAGTCTGCTCTAGATCAAGGTTCTGGGATTCAAAACAATGATTTGTATAACCCCATAAAGACTATGGTATCTAAGTGCATCTCTGTGGTTTCATCTTTTTGAAGTTCCTTCAGGAGTAAACACTTGGCAAAGCTACTGCAAACCAGTTCAACAGATCAGTGTGTTAAAGAACTACTGCTATAAAGATCTATTGTGCATCAGGACTTGCTTCATGATGTTCTACCAGAAGTCATATTACAGAGTCATCTGTAGCCTCTTCTATTTCTGCAGACTTGAGAAAAGACCATAGGAACGGCAATACTTCATAGAAGCACCCGGAGTTTTTCTTCCAAGAAACACACAGTAGAGCCAATCTTTTGTTTTCTGCTTATAGATGAGTAAAACTATTAGTTCAGTTTTAAGAAATGACCAGCGGTCGTTAATCTCTATCCTTTTGGGCTCCAGCCTCTTTTTTTTTTTTTTTTTTTTTAAATGAAGAAATCACAGTTGAATGGGCAAGCAGAGGCTAAACATGGCTTCCTACAGTGATATTTATACCAAGCAACTTTAGGCACCAAAGTCCCCTGAGGCTGCCTAAAATAAGGGGTAGAGAGAGGAGGCTCTTCTACAGAAACAGATGAAGTGGTTCCCCATCAGACTTGTACATGTGTCTTGCTATTATCATGAATTTTGAGAAGGAAAAGAACTACATTTTCCTATGTTATATAGCTTACAAACAGAAGGCAAGTTTGCTTTTCTTTAAGTTATTTAAGAGCATGATTAAAGTTCACACTCTGAGAATGAGTTATACACACAAGAAATGTAGAACCTGTTTGCATCACATTAATAAAAGATGATATTTGACCTCCTTCCCCACCAGTTCTAGAGCCCCAACAAATACTTAACTCTCTGATTACCTGGATCCCTGTACATTGCCGCATATCCATGAGTTCCCACACATCATCAGGAAAGCAAATTTATTTCCCAGCTAGCTCTCCTATCAACTTTTCCACAACACATCTCCAGCAGACCTGTATTTGTTAAGGACCACCCCTTGCTGAAGGTGAATTTTCTAGTGAGCATCAGCAAACTCAACTTCCACATCCACTCAAGCTCTCCTTGCCAGGCAAGGAAAAGAGACGGTCCTGAATCTCTTCCAAATACGGAGAGGAAAAAAAGAGGGGATCCGAGGCATCCAAGAGAACCCAATGGGATACTGTTACGGAAGAGGGAGTGCCCTTACAAAGCCCAGAACACAACATGAAACACAACAGGAACTTCGAGTACTGGCCCAAACCAAAAAAAAAAAAAAAAAAAAAAAAAAAAAACAGAATTGGACAAACTGGACAGACCCTGAACATCCTCATCAGTATCCATCTATTTCCAGGGTAACTTCTTTTTCATGTCGATCTTGTTCTGAATTAAATCAAAAAGGCTTCACCTTTCACAATCAGGAAACAGAAGTTTACAGCAGACAGTTTTAAGGGTAAAAATTAGCTTTTTAATCTGCTGCCTTTACACTGCCTTGTGACCAACATAGCAAGAAAACTCCTGTGCCTTCATACCCAGAAGCAAGTGCCTCCTACCAGAGCTATGGCAGGATATTTATCCAGTACGGATACGAGCAGAGCACACGGTTGAACCAGATAGTGTATTTTCTTTTTTTCTTTTTTTGGACACCGTTTCTGCATGTTTCATTTAACAATTCACAACCAATTTTCCCTGTTATCAATTGACCAGGATAGAGCAGGTGCAGGAGGTGGGGGAGCAGTGGAGCTCTCGGGGCTTGGCGCACACCAAGGTCACAAACACGGCGCTCCCGAGAGCAACGCTGCAAGGTCTGAAGGAAACACAAACATGAAGGCCTGGGGTCTCCCTTCTATTAGCCGAGGAAACACCTTCATTGACCATGGGAAGATACCAAGAAAGAACACTTACTGGGAATGTTTTGCAGTCATTAAGCTCCCCTTAAAGCTTCAAGTGTTGGATCCATGCAAGCCAAAATAAACTCTCCTCCCAAATTAGCAACTCAGTTCAATCCTAGCAGCTATACCCAATCCCTTTCTCTTACAACTCCTTCAGATACATATAAAATGTTAATATATAAGTTTATATATGTGTGTGTGTGTGTGTGTGTGTGTGTGTGTATATATATATATAAAAAATATATAAAAGGACAAAGGGTAAGTTCTTCAGGGCAGAGTCTACACCTATGCTTAAAAAGTAGGGTAAAATTGTATTTACTCAGAGGAACAGATGTGCTACTGGACTGTCAAAGACCTCTCATAAAATAAACGCTACGTGAAGGTTTAAAAATATCTGAACTGTTTATTCAGTCTTAAGAGCAAGAGTTACAATCTTATTTTCATTTACTGGCATTTATCGAGTTTACGTTAGCTGTAACAGATATTGACAAACAATATCTGTGTATCTAACAAATTATGCTCTAACATCCCCCCACCTATTTTTTTTCTTTTTCTGGTTTTCTGCTCCCTGGCAGCACAAGAACTAGATATTTGCTGAACTTCCGAGCTCACGACAAAGCTCATCTTTTGTGTAGTATTTCCTCTAAGCGTTTCAGTCGTGTGGAGGAGGAAGGCAGGAAAGGGGAAAAAAAATCTCAAAACAATCAAGCAAACTACAAAGGTTGCTGCAAGAGCTGGTCTAAAAGGCAGTGATCTACGCTACTTGTAGAATATCCACTTGAAAAGAGCACTAGGTTATACAGAACAGAATGGCCCAGTGAAATAGCTCCTGAAAATTCCAGAACAGTTCTCAAAGGCAAGAAGATTTGATAAACTGCACGTTGCAAACAGGCAGCACTCTGAAAACCCGCAAGGGAGGGATCTGTAACACGGCTACAGAATTATGCACCGCAATGCCACAGGTTCAGCCAGGCCCGTGGCACAGCACCAGGGCAGCTGGGCAGCCCCGGACACAACCTTTTCCTTCCAAACTACACAGGCACGTTACTTAACAGCCCTTTCACTGCGCTCCACCTTTGAAGTGTGGATAAAAATAATGAAATGTGTCTTACAGCAGCAAGAGCCCAAATATCACTGAAAGACTCACTACGACAGTTTATGAAGGCCCAATGCAGGACGGAATTGAAAAACACAGCAGAAAGCAACATAAAATTTAAAAATATTTACTCAATTTGTAGATTACAAAGTATCGCCATCAACAGGGTTCTGAACCTTCCATTCCCTGACACGGCTACAATTAGCTGCATAAGGAGAACACGTAACCAGCTCCTGGGCAAGCCTTGCAGTGGCACCACTAAAACATAAACGACTGGGCCTCTAATTCCAGCTCTGTTAGATGCAGCTACAGGTTTGCAAAGCAGAGATACTCCCTATCCCTGAAACCTGGCCAGAGCACCCTTGCTTGCACCATCGCTGTAAAACTCCCAGTAGTTTTATAGAGGCAGAAACCTGGTTTTAGAGCATGTACACAGGAGGATGCAGCTTCCTGGGAGATTCCATTAGGAGCTGCCCACTTGCATCCCAGAACAAGGCACGGCACGTCCTCAATGCAGTCCTAAAAGAAGAACTTCAGATAAGATATAAAATCCTCAATTAAAATATATCTGTTAGCCATACACATACTTTTCCCCCTTTTAAAAACTGCCCAATCTGTTTCATAAAATATTTTGAAAATGTACCTCTATAGTCTAAACAACTATTTACATGCAAGAGCACAAAGCACACAAGGGATCGCTATTTAAACTTGTTATTTCATTCTATATATTTGAAACAAATTTTGAAAAAGGCATCTATTAGATCATTGCCAGGAAGATGTGCCCACGCTGTCAGGAGCGGATGCTCTGACACAAGGCAGTGACTGAAGCTGGACACAGAAGACACACTAACAAATGGAAAACTTGTGATGCTATGAGCAGATATTAGACTCTTCTTATTTTTTATTTTATCTTTTAAGAGATAAAATATCATTCAACTTTATCCGGCAGAGAACTGGCCAACGATTTCCTCCTCCCCGCCCATGTGAACTTCATGCTCCTCTGCGCGGAGATGAAAGCAAAGCGAGTCTGGTTACTGCTTTACAGCTACGAGTGTGTTGCTTATTCTCCATCCAGCCAAAACAAATAGTGCACCTAATTTAGAAGTGATCAGTCATGTAAAACACACAGAATCCTCTCTCAACTTGGTCCAGAAGCAACATATGCTGGTCTTCTGCTCAAAGGACGGAGTCTTGTTTTGACCACGTACCCTCAACTAGCAAATGATTAACTATTATGGAAATCACATTTTAGAATTGGTAATTGTTACTTAATTATGCTTTAGCATTTCATCTTTGAAAGAGGATTATCATTTAACTTTTAATTAGTGGCAACTTTCATACAGCACCATTGGAATGGAGAAGCATTGAAAATGTCAAGGAAAAAAAAGGTTACTGAATCCAGTGCAAAAAAGGTTAACACCAGATTTACAGGAGCATTTGTGGGTATAAACATCTACTTTTTGGAAACTGAGCATAGGGATTTATCTGTCCCCATTATTACCCAATTCTAATATGTTTATTGCTTTGATTAAATGAGGTCTGCCTCATGGGTTTTTTCTATCTTAACTAACTGGTCTATTTAACAGCTTTCTCAATTCCATGTTCATCAGTCTTCGTATCCTTAATTCCCTATCACTGGGTGAAATGCAGAAATTATTGATAATTGCCTATGCAGCAAAGTACAAGAGAATGACAAATTAAGACATTTTACCAAATGCTTTCAAACTAACATGTGAGTATTTATTATATTACAAACAATGTATCAGTGCAAAACTATTTCCCCAGGAATTTCCTGGGTGATATTGTATTTAATGTTGAAGATATGACTTGTCCTCTTCAAATAAAGACTGCTGACGACTAGAATGTTTCCATTAAAACTATCTAGTCTAAAAGAAAGAGAGAAGCACTAAGCAGAATGACTACAAATGCAGTCTTTTAAGATTAATTTTAGAGAGAAAGGGGAAAAAATAAATAAAAAAATAGGTCTGTAATGGCCTATTGGACAGCGCTACTGTGCTTAATTTAAAGCTCAAGTCCTGGACTATAGCTAACCACAAGACAACCAGCTCGACATATCAAGGTGAGCGCTGCCTTGGCTACTCCAACCACAACAGTTGACCACTCCACATACCACTCCCTTGCTTGATGTCCCTCGGCATTATCGGATTTACTCCAACAACGCATAAGAACTTGTGCCTGGAAGAGTCTGCAACCCAAGACATTAAGAAACGGGGAAAAGATGCACATGCATCTTTCTGCAAGAGTCTAAAACTTGAAGAGAGTTTGGTGACGATTTGCCAAGTTACAAGCAACATCTTCCATATTCTTCACCGTCACGCACATTGCGCTGCCAGATATGCACACGCTACTGTCCCAAATGAAAATTATGTCAGATTAGCACAACTGAAACACAAAAACAATTAATGAAAACCACATTGAATTTTGGGCGGGTAACCCAATTTGAGGGCATAAGAAGACAAGCTTTGAAGGGAGGAAGAAAAGTTAATCTACAGCTACCAAGATGCTTCTGAACCTTGCAAAACGATGGGCACAAAACCACATGGAGAGCGAAAATCCCATTCACCACAGATACCCCCCAACCCAGAGGCCGTTTCTCCTCTTTGCCCGCCGTGAACACAAGAAGTTGGTGAGGGCAATGGGGGCAGCAGTGACGTACCCAGGGAAACCCGCAGAGAGGCTGCTGTCAGCAGCAAATCCCCTATAAATGTGGTACCTAAACACACCCTTTGCGTGGAACCAGCTGGAAATTGGGGACAAGCTCTCCAAGGGGATGGGATGGAAGCCCAGCGGCTCCTTTGTCACCTGGGCCAGGAGGAGACCTCCTGAACGCTCCGTCCCTGCGTAATTTCCTGGGGGGCTGCAGGGCTGGAGCGACTCGTGGCATCTCCTACTAATTGTCGTTAAATCGTGCAACTCACCCGAGCAGTTTGCAGGCAGCAGAAGGCAGAGCACAAATTCGAGCCGCAGTGAACGGCCCGCCCGGCCTGCATGAAGTTGCTCAGCACAACAACGGTTCTAACGGCGGCGGGCGGGGGGCGTGCTGTAAATGCAGGTTTCGCTCTCCCCAGGCCCAGCCCCCCGGCCCATCGCAGCTGCTGCCGGGGCTGCCGCGAGGGTCCCCAGGGCGCGGCCCTTCCCCCACAAAGGCGGCGGGGGGAGCCGGCGGCGGGGACACCGCCCAACCCCCCGCGGAGGCGCCCGCCCCCCC
>JAVCKT010020722.1:16681-35834 GCA_032273925.1 Rhynchotus rufescens | reverse complement strand
CGGGCGCGCAGTGCGGGGCAGCGGCGGCTCCATCCCGCTCCCGCCGCCGCCGCCGGTGTCAAATTCCAGGCGCCGTCACCTGACCGGCGGGGCGGGCGCCGGCACTGGCACCGGGACCCCACCCCGGCCCGCCTCAGCTCCGGCACCGGCACCCGGCCGCGACCCGCCCCGGCGCTCGGTCCCGGGACGGCACCGGCGCCCGCCCCCCGGCAGCCGGGCCAGCGCTGAGACTCGACCGCGACCCACCTCGGCAGCGGCACGCAGCCCGGGACCGGACTGCACCGACACCGGGATCGCACCGCGAGCAGGGTCGGTGGCGGCACTGCCTGGAGCTGCGCCGGACCGGAGCTCAACCGGGAGCTGCGCCGGGACCCGGACCTGCTTCGTAACCTGCCCCAACGACCGTCCCGGCTCTGCCAGGCACCTGCCCGAGGCCGGGCCCACAGACCCCCCTGCGCCGCCCCGGAGCGGGTATCCCGACAGACTTGCACCCCACGGCCGGACGGCGGCCGCTCTGCGGGGCTGGGCACACATGGCTCCCCGACGGCGGGGCCACCGGCTGCTCCAGCGGCGCTGGATCCCTGCTCCGGCCTCCCGGCCACAACAGCGGGCGGGACGGACACCCACCTACTCCGGGGGGCTAATTCCACCCTCCCTGAAGCTGGGGGAGCCCCAGCCCTGCGGACACCCCCTGCAGGGCATGGGGAGGGGGGGTCACATCCTCATGAGGAGAGACTCCCCCAAGAGCTGGGTCACCTGGGCCCCAGGGAGAGAGGGGTGCGTGGTGGGACCCGTGAGCACAGGGTGTGGGGCCGGGACCGTCCCAAGAGCACCTGGCCCACGGCGGGGCTGGCCAGCATCCCGAGGCATCCGAGCCACCTCAGGCCACCCGCGTGCCATGAGTTCAAGTCTGGCCTCGCTGGAGGAGGAGTCCGGCCTCCCTGCCCAGCCTCCCAGCCCGCCAGCCTCCCGTGGCCGGGTCCGCCGCAGCGTGGCTCCTTACCTCTGCCGTGTCCCTGCCTGCCTCCGCCGGGGCCGCCGCAGGCCCCGGGGACATGAGGGCCGGCTGGCGAGTGGAGTGGAGCCCGTGCGAGTCCTTACGTCACCGCCCAGGGTCCTCCACATCCATCCCGGGGCTCTCGAGTGCTCCTTGCAAATGTGCCAAATCCCAGAGCCGCCTCCGCTCGGCCCCGCTTCACACGTGCTCTCCCAGCGGGAGCCGGCGGCCGCCGGGGCAGAGCCCGGGCCGGACAGGCCCCCCGGGGCCGCTCCTCATGGCGCGCCGGCCCCCCGGGCCCTGCGTGCCGCGGGGGCCGGAGGCGGCCGGGCGGGCTGCGCGCCCCGGGATGCTGCGTGCCGTGTCATCTGCCCAGGCAAGGCTTAACCGTGTCAGCACAATATCCTTGGGCTTATATAACTCCCCCTCTGGAGCGGGGCCAGCGGCTCGCTCGCCGGCTGCGCCGGGCTGCACGCCGGGCTGGGGACGCCCGTGGGGTCTGCCCCGAGCCCCGCGCGGCGTTAACCCTTCCCTGCCGCGCGGCAGCCCCGACTGCTGCGCGGCGCCGACCGTCTCAGCTCGTCTCCTCTCATCCCGGTGGATTATCCAGCGTAGGGGTGCCAGCTCCCGTGGCCCTCCCGCAGCAGCACCTGCCAGGGAAGGCGCTGATGCCGGTGGCTCCGGCTGCACCATCCCCAGTGCTATGGCAGGGACGGATGGTGCGAGGGCGGCTGTGGAGGTTGGAGGGCGCAGGAGGGGCCCTGGGGTGGGGAGGGACCTGGCACGGGAGATAAGGGACCTGCTCCTTCCCTTCGCAAGGCTGCAGGCTCAGGCGGAGCAGCTGCCTGCTCTGTAGTCTCCATAGGGCTGGCATGTCCTGCCGCGGGCTGCCTGGATGTCCCCACGGGACTGGAACTGGTCACAGCCATGTCCATGTGGGGAGAAGGGGCTGCTACGGTGCTGCATCCCCTGGCAGCCAGTCCTGGGGGCTGGGATGGTGATGAGGGATGTGGCTGAAGGTGCTGGGTCACCCTGTGTGGGGCACCTGGTCCCCTGCCACCTCCTCCATGGGTCCAGCTGCTCCTCACATGGTCACAGCAGAGCAGGGAGCTGTGCAGGCAGGAGAGGAGGGCCAGCTGCAGAGCCAGCCGCTGTGTGAAGGGCCCAGGGGCCGAGGGACCGCTGCTGTGGGTGCTGCTGCATCTCCCAGCAGGGTGTCCTGCAGCCCCCAGGGATGGGCAGGGCGCCGAGGGCGCCTTGGCCCCAGGGTTGCTGGCGGAGCCGGCAGCCTCCTGCTCCAGGGCAGCACGACCTTCCCGGCGGCCCCTGGGCTGGGGACTGGCCCTGCCAAGCCCGGCTCTGGCAGCCACAGCCGGCGGTGCCCGCACCAGCGTGCCCAGGTCACAGCCAAAGACATGAACCAGGGCCATCAGCTGCGGCACCGTGGCTGCGTCACTCCTTTGGGAACACCTGTAACCCCAGCGAGCGCCTTCGTTACTGCTAACTTGAACTTCCCGCGGCCGTCCTGGCTGTGCCCTGAGCCCCGGCTCCGCTCGCTGCCCTGCACAGCCCTCCCAAGGGCCAGGACTGGGTACGGGCCACAGGCGGGGCTGGCCCAGGCCATTCGCGCTGGGGGCTCCCCTCATTAAAGGCCTCAAGAGCGGAGCGCAGGAAGGAGGGATTTGAGCAGCTCCAGCAGATCCCTCCCTGGCCCGGCTCCAGCATCGCGTTTCTGGAAGAGATTTGTAGCTTCAGTCGCACGTCGGGGAGGCGGCTGCCTTCTCCCCAGCGCTGGCAGGAAGCCACCCTCGTGTTCGGGGCCAGACAGGTCTGGCAGAGGAGCCACTCACCTGGGAGCACCGTCCTCATTCCCCGGAGCGCTGGGAGTGTCCCGGCAGTCCAGGCAGCCCCGCAGCACTGCCAGGGTTGGCAGCGGGGCTGGCTCTCCTTCCCTGTGGCCTGGCAGGTGCCGGGCTCGGCCTCAGCCTCCCCAGCGCTCTCTCTGCTGGTCGCTGTGGTGAGAAGGTCACTCGGCCGCAGGCGGGAGCACCCGCGGGCAGCCCGGCTCTGCAGCAAGGGGCTGGGTGCGAATCCCACCTAGGCGCTCAGCACCGGCACCCCGCAGGTTGCAGTGAGAAATCCTGGTGCCGGGGCCAGCTGCGGGATCCCGGCATGTGCCCTGGGGCTGCAGGAGTCCGGAGCTAAGGGAAGCTGGGATAGCCCAGCCGGGGAATCCCTCTGCCTCCAAAGAGCCCAAGGCAGCAGAAGAAAGAGACCAGCTGAGCTTGTTTGATAGCTTTATTGCTTCTGTGATATGACTGAATTGATGTGACATAAGCCGGCCTGAAGGAGCCCAAAATACTCTCACCCTCCCTGCCTAGAGGGGAAATTTAAAAAAATGCAGAAACTAAAACTAATATTTTAAAAAATCTCATTGAGTTCTTGCAGGGCAGCCCCACACAGTACCGGTGAGCTCACTGGCCTCTGCGCCCGTGCCCGTGGCAGAGCACGGAGGGAGCATCTCAGCACCTTGGGGCTGCTCCCCGCAGGGGAAAGGAGTCCCTGGAGCCGAGACCGGAGCGAGGGACGCAGGGGCAGGATGTCGAGGGACGCAGGGGCAGGATGTCGAGGGATGCAGGGGCAGGATGCCGGAGCGAGGAGCCCTCCCGCGGGCTGGGGGCCACAGCACGGCCGGGGAGGCCGCGCCGGGGGGAGGCTCGGGCACGCGCCGCTCGCTGCCACCCGAAGCGCCCGTGCGCGCAGCGGAGGCACCAGGCAACCCCGCTCTATATTTAGGCCTTGGAGAACTCCCCTGGGCTCTCCCTCCCGAGACGGAAAGGTGAGTCACGGCAGGGAGAGGCCGGGACTCGCACGCGTCCCACTGACCCTGCCCTGACCCGCGCGCTGCGCTCGGGCTGCCAGCGCCGCAGCCTTCCCCGCGCGGGATGAGGCTGCAGGGGCGCGCGGGGCAGCAGCCCGGGGCAGCGGGGGGACACAGTGTCCCCAGCCCGGCCGTGGCGGCTCCGGCCCCGGAGGGTGCCCGGGGCAGCGGCGGCGGGGAGCTTCCCTGCCTCACCTGTGCGCCCCGGCCTCCCGCCTCCCGCCTCCAGATCCCGCAGGATCCTGCGAGCAAAAGGACTCCCATCTATCCCGGGAGCCCAGCCTAGCTCAGCCGGGGCGCAGGGGGAAGGTCACAGGCCCCGCTGCCCAGGGATGGCTGGTCACCGTGCGCTGCACCGCCTGCAGCAGCGATGGAGGCCCGTCCTGATCAGCCTCGCGTCTCCGCTCCTCTGAGTGCTGCAGAGGGGCCCAGCGCTGACACCAAGGGCTCTTCCTCACCCTCCTTCTCCTCCTCCCTGCTCTGGCATCTTGGCTTTGCCCATCACCCCTGAAGCTGTCCCAGGGCTCCTATGTGGCTGGTTGAAAAGCCAGTCCAAGCACCACGGGAGGACGGAGCCCACCCTGCCCTCAGGGACCACCTCAGGACAGTGTCCCGCTCCCTGCCACCATGGAAGGACCTGGGGGCACAGGGACTGCAGTGGGAGCATCACTTGGTGAAAGCCATGGGAATCCAGTTCCTCAAGCGGGAATAAAAAGGAATCAGGGGAGAGAATATTCATGTGAACGTCAGTCATGGCACTGGCCCAGTGTGCAGGAGAGCCCAGAGCATCCTCGGGGCAGAACTGCCAGGGCAGACAGTGCCTGGGGGGAGCAGGGACTGCCTGGCTTGGGCAGACAGGCAGAGCCCCCGGGGCAGGATTGGGATGAGGGCACGAGGACGAGCATCTCAGCACTTCTGTCCCCTGGGAGCTGCAGGAGATGGGGCAGAGGCTGCTCATCCCCGGTCAGGCTCCTGGGCTATGGGCACACCGGGTGCCCTGCACAGGGAAGGCTCCAGAGAGGCATTCCCTACTTGAAGACGTGTCCAGCACCATGTCAAGACTGAGACTTGCCTCTTCCTGCAGCCTGGTTTAACCATTTGGTACAGTTTACTCCTCCGCCCCATGCCTGGTTCACTGCTCATCCCACCCCATGTGTCGCCTGTGTGGTCTCAGCCCAGGAGCCACGAGCCACGGCAAGGCAGCAGGGGCAGGACGGCCTGGGCACCCTCGCAAGGCTGCTCTGAGCATCCTTTCCCCATTCACGCGGGTGGGGGCTAAGGCTAAGCTCCCTCTCCAGCCCAGAGGGGTGGATTGAGCACTGTGACCACAAGCCCTGCTAGTACCCACTGCAGCCCCCCATCACTGACCTCTTAGGGGCTGGCTGCACACGGGTGCCTCGACACACAGGGACACGGCTTGGGGCACCCTTGCAGGCTGGACGGGAGCGGGAGCGCGTTCCCGCTGCGCCCACCGCGCCGGCGCTCCCCGCTCCGCCACGCTCGTGAGACCCCCTCACTGTCCTCGCACTCGGGCGCGGTGCTCAGTTTATTCCAGCTCCTCTGAAATACGTACACAAACCAAATGTGCAAATACTGCATCTCGGGACCAAGACGGCGAAGGAAGGGACGTGCTCCTGGGAGCAGCAGGAGCAGCAGTGCTAGAGCAGCATGGAGGGAGCGTGGAAATGAAGTGAGCAGGGGCCAAGCGGAGGGCAAAGGTTCCCAGCGGGCTCCCCCGGCCCTGCCAGCGGGCTCCATCACCACGGAGGTCACGAGTCACTTAAATAGGAAACGCAAGCGAGTCGGGAACGTGGAACAAACATCTTCGGCCGCTTGCTCTTAAACACTGTAAAGCTTCAGATCGCCACGCAAGATGTGACCTCCTTCCAAAACATAAGTTACTCCTCTCCCACGTAAAAACAAAGCGAGATGCTGTCCAGAAATGGTGACACCAATCTGCACGGACTCCACAAGGGTCCTGCATAGCAGGCACACCGCAAGAGGCCTGGAAGGCTTGAGCTCAGCGAGGCAGGCTCCTCAGTGCTGGGACGGGCAGGAAGGCAGCGAGGGTCTGCTGCAGGCAGACACAGCCCCTGGCTCCCTGCTCCACACTGGGGTCGGGGCAGAGCAACAGCTATGGAAAATGCAGCCTAACAAGTGGTTGCTGTTGCTGCCTCTATGCAGGAAGCAAGGAAGAGAGCAGAAAAACAAACCCATACTCATCCCCAATCAGAAACTTCAAGTGGAGAATGAGGGCAAGCCATTCTCCCTTTAAATTATAGCAGCACCAACAACACTGAAGTTTTGGACGGATTTGTTTTCCTGGGGAAAATCTGAGGCCAGTGGCAATGCAGATGGAGCGTGGAGGGGCCGAGCTTTTTGCAGCGCTGTGCACAAGCAGGCTTTGCTTTGCACCTTGGTATTTCTAGTATGATTCCAGCAGTTTTTCTTTTAAAAAATAATACTTTGTACATTCAGGCATTGCTGCTTCAGGGCAGCACCGCCTCCCATTTGGCACAAATTGTTTTGTTCACAAACCTCTCTTCTCTCTCCTGAGTCTTTCCCATTTAATACTAGACACAGAAGAGCCGTCTGCTATGCAGAGTTCAGGAAGGGCCCGCTCAGTCTCCTGCCCACCTCCTGCCAGCTCTCGGCCTGGAGGCAGCAGATGCAGCCCCTGTGCAGCCTGGCAATGCGAGAGGGCCGTCCCGGAGCACCTGGGCATCTCTGCTTGTCTCCAGTGAGGTGGGATCCTCGCAGAGGGCTGCCAGTGCCTGCTCCCAGCGCTGCAGCGCGTGTCTTCCTCTCCTCCCTTTGAGGCAGCGGCTGCAGCCACTCAAATCCCACTGGTCAGGTCAGTGATGACTCGGGCTTTCACCAGCTTCCGCAAGAATTCCTTCTCCCGCTGGATGTTGTGTGTCCACGACTGCAAGGAAATGAGAGAGACGGAGATGAGCAGCTCTGCTGGCTAGGGGGCGGCAGCAGGGCCCGTGCAGGGGGTTACACTAAGGAGCCCTCTCCGCTCTCACCGCGCGGCCCCTTCCTGACACTGGCCTGTTCCCGAACAGCAAGTGCTGCCCCTGCACTGGTGACGGGCACAGGACCTGCTGCCACGCACGGGGAGGCACCGAACGCCAGAGACAGCAGTGGCTGCACCGCTGCCGAGGCAGCTGCGAGGCCCTGCTGAAGAACAGAAGATCCCTTGCAGACTAACGTCCATCCCGGATGCAAGGCGGATACAACCAGCAGATTCACATCTTTGAAGGAGAAAGTCTCCCGTTGGCACAGTCTGGGGGAATTTCTTTGATATGTTGAGACCTGGGCATCCCCAGTGCCTTCAGCTGGGGCAGATGTCCTCCCAGGCCATGACACGCTAGTCCAACAGCACCGTATGAACGGCAGAAAGAGCAGTGGAACGACCCATTCCCCGTTCCCTGCCAGGGCAGCCTCCGTGTGATGTGTCAGGTGCTGCCTTGCAGCACGACACGCCGTTTCTCAGTGCACTTAGAGTCCCCTGGGGCAGCCCAGGAGCCAGGCAAAAGGGAAAACCTGTGTCTGCAGGTCATCGATATTGCTCCTCCTAACGCACTGAGAACTTGCTGCCCCTGTGCCTGCTCTCTAGGAGCCTTTTCCTGGCACTGGATGCTCCTCCACTCTGTGTTTCTGCACCAGAACGGCAGTCGCCAGCTCCAGGCCGAGCTTTGCTAGAGCAGGCTCGCTGCCTGCGCTCGCCCTACCAGTAGGAAACCGCATGCTAAAGGTTACACTAACACGATGCCAAGGGTGAAACGGTCACGTCTCCCAGCCCGGCACGTCAGGGCAGTGATGGCTCTAGCTGCTGTGAGCCCACCCAGATGTGCTGCCTGCAGCAGGCCCGAGCAGCGGTCACAGCAGCTGCCGTCACCCCACAGCGCCAGCCCTATTAAGGCACTTAATGAAAGCTCGGAGTAGATTGTCCCCCCCGGGAAGCCTGAGACAGAGCAGGGAAAAGCAGCTTCCTCAAGGTCTCCCAGCATGGCAAGAATCCTAGGAAATGAATCCTGGTCTCCAGCCAGCAAAAATCTGGACTCTAAATAAGATGTGCAACATGATGAAATCAAACAGAGCCTCTCCGAAGCGGCCTCGGCCAGCAAATCACCAGTGAAATGTGCCCTCCAAAGGGTACTTCTTCACAGGTACCCACACCCAGTCCAGAACCCAGTGCAAAACCCTGAGTACCTCCCTGAAGAGCACGGGTCCCACACTGGCTGTATTCCTCACACACAACATGTGTGTGGGTCCCATGTCACCTGCAGCCATCCAGTCCTGTCTGGGACAAGCTGTCCCCCTGGTCACAGTATGGAGCTGGTTGTGAAGAAGTCCCTGGAGCTGAGGTCCCCTTTATAAATCCCTGGAGCTGAGGTTCCCTTTATAAATCCACAATGCATTTGGGGAACACTTCTCTTCTTCCCCTACTGTGTGGTTACCAGCCACCTCCACCTCCTTAGTGCACAGGAATGATGACAGCTGAAGTTGCTAAGAAAAGTTCAGGTAGGTTTTATCTTGCAAGCCGTGGTCTAAAAAGGTCTTCAACTTCCTCTGCTTCCAGAGATACTGTTTACTGGGATGCTGTCAAGGTGCACCAAAATGGGATAACAACAGGGCTAGGCATGGAAAAGTGTGGTGGTGCTCTTTGGGATTCTGAAAATGCAAAGACCTTGTCTATAAATTGAAAAGGCAACATCCAGGGAAAACTCACTGCTTGGCTCTGTTAGCATGAGAGCAGAAATTGAAACATGGCACAGGGCAGAGAGCTGCTTTGTGCAAGAAGGACGAAGGATTTTAGAAAGCCCCACAGGAAGAGCTGAGGGCGCAGAGCAGGGAGCGCTGTGAGGACACGGCTGTACGTTCCGGCCATCCGGAGCGTGCAGGACACATTCCCACACGTGGCACGTCACCAGGGCCAGGCGAGCAGCCCCTGTGGTGCAGCAGGGCCACTTTGGCCACCACAGCCCTTGGCTACGAGGACCTGCAGCCCTGGCACAGGCAGGCCAGGGTGCACAGAGCCAGCAGCTGCCTGCTGACACGAGCGTGATGCTGCGGAGACCAGGTCTTGATGCACTGATTTACAGCTGGGCTTGTTGGCCCAGGCCTATCTGGAGCACTAGGGAGCCTGACTGTGCCTGACGTGTCAGAGCTCATGGGCTGATCACTCCTTCATGTCTTTCTGCCTCGTGGAGCAATAAGAGAAGCCAATTGGTTTCACCCAATGCGACCTGCTTGCGTCCCCTGCTGCGTAGGGAAACCAGGGAAGCAGTCACTTCCAGGCAAGCTCAAACCACCTAAAATGTCAGCTCAGGTCACACGCAAGCACCTTATCTGAGGGCTGGAAGAAATCTGCCTGTGTGAAAGGTAAGAGTGGAATAGCTATTTAAATACAACAAGTTCAGAGGTGGTTGATAAAACTTTGGGTGTTACGATTGTGCTTTCTTAAGCTAAGACTAAATTTGGCTCCTCTACTGACGGCAAGGCTGGCAGCAAGACACGCACACCTCTGGCTGACCAGCGTTAGGGCTACCCAGCGCTTTGGTCACTACCACAAACTCTCGTTTCCAAGCAGAAAGCCACATAAAAGGGAATTGAGCATCGCCCTGATCAATGGCTCTTGCTGATGTCTGTGGAAGCACCCACAAGTGTTTTGCAGTTGAATGAAAGACCACAGAGGAAGAGGATTTCCTGGAGAGGAAGGGTTTGGAATCCCCCCGCCGGGAAGGGCGGCTGCAGCGCTCTTGGAGCGGCGCTGTGCCCGAGCACCTGACACTAGGGCAGGCAGGAGGCTGGTGGGCCGCGGGACGAGCGTGTCCCCAGCACCAGCTCGGGTTACTGATTGCGGGCGAGGGACTCGCCCCGCTGACAGACAGAGCTGATCAGGCCAAGGAAGCCGCGTTCCAGGGCGAGCGGCCGCAGCGCGGAGCAGAGCGGCAGCAGCACAATTTTCAGAGCGGCGGAAACGCACCAGGATTCCCTGCAGAACCTGCCTGGGAAGCTCAGTCCTGGCGACACGCAGCGAGATGCTGGTCCCGGGCTGCATGGGCTACAGCTCTGCGAGGAGAGGTGAGCGCTGCCCACGGAGAGCAGCGCGCGGCGCCAGGGCGGCCGCAGGGCTTCTCGTGTCAGGCCCAGGCCTCGAGGGACTCACTGAAATCCAGAGCACTGCAGCCACCTTTTGGGGACCGCGGGGTGGCTGCTGCGAAGGAAATCCCCTGCATCACGCCAGGCATTTGCCCCTCTGCTCGGGAAAGCCGGGGTGCACCGTGTACCCAAACTCCCAGGCGAGCTCTCCTGCAGGTCTGTGACCTGAGCTGGAGCAGGAGGGCAAGGACCAGGCAGGGCTTGGCCTCCCCTGTCCCTCCGAGAGCACTGTGGTGCCTGCGCTCTTCCTGGCATTTTAAGCAGTGCTCTGTGAGCAGCACACGCCTGGAGGAGGATGACATGAAGCAGCTGCAGTGCTGGTGGTTTATGCCAGACTCAGCTGCTCCAAAAGGCCTTTTCCTGCCCTCTGATGCTGGATAAACTTTGGGTTCCCTGGCAAGACACTCGCCATCCCTTCTGACTGCTTTGACCCTCTCTCTCCCTGCACTCTCAGAGCCCTTCCTGCTGTATGGAGATGAGTCTGGGGTTTCCTTTGCTTTGGACCTCTGGTTGATGAGCTGATGTTTGCTCTTCTCAGCAGGAAGAGAAGCAGCAGGAAAGTCTCTGCATTGTTACGGTTGTCCCTCCTGGAGAGGTGGCAGCGGGGTTGATGTATGGTTCTCTGGTCACAGTTACCAGATTAAAATTTGTCATCGGTTAAAGCCACCTTTCAGAGTTATGCAAATGCCCTGACACCACCTGTCCTTTTTCCTTGAGGATCCCAGGAGGAAGCACAAAACACTATTTCTCTGTCCCTTCAAAGGCAGCCAGTAGAATATTTCATGACTACGGAAATGTCTCAGAGACCAGCCTACAAGGAAGGGAAGCTCCCATCTGTAACCACTTACAGTTGGGGCAACGGCTGAGCCTCAGCGCATGTTAGCCTTACTGAGTATATTGCAAGCTCATAAAACGCAGGAAGATTAAATTAGAGAGAGTGAAGTCAATAAGGAATGTGTTCAGGAGAGACAGCAAGCTGTAAAGCAAAAGGTTTTTCAGTTTCTCCATATTTCTGCCAGACAGCAACACTTCTTCCTGAGAACCTGCACAGAAACCACGGGAGCAGCAATAGGTGGCACGTCACTTCCAGACTCCACCGGTGCTAATGGATCTTTAGCCTTCACCGCCCTGTTTTTGGAGCTGCCCTTTTCATGATCCTGCCTTGCCCATCCGCTTTGGTCCTGGCAGAATGACCACGCACGTGCAGCACTATATGGCTCCCTGCACACGTAGTTCCCCCAGCACCGCACACATCCTGCTGCGTGGGCACATCCAGGACCTCTGTGCCCTCACAGGCCCTCAGTTCTCCTGCCAGGACAGGGGCAGCACCGGAGCCTTCACATCCTACCCGCTGTCCCCATCCTCAGGGACACTTGCGAGGCTGATGAGGAAGCTGCAAGGTTTCAAACAGCTGGCAGCTTTCATCTTTTAACATTCCCTGCTGTAATTTCCAAATGACGCTTTCCCAGTTTAGAAATCCAAACCGTTACTATTGTCCCAAATTGCACAACTTTCCGTTCATACTATTAGCTTTCATTCCATCTAATTTATTCTGTTCTCAAAGTAATCCAGGTCTTCTGTATGATATTTTGATCCTCCTCCGTATTGACCGCACCTAGTTCGGTATCATCACAAATTCCACTTGCATGCTGCTTGCTTTCTGTGCCAAAAATCATTAATGTAAATACTAAACATGACTGACTGGGGGGGAACTCCCAGCCTCCCATTAAGTGCTACTACCCTTTGTCTTCTCCTCTACAGAGACTACTCACATGCAGGTATGCACCAAAGCATAGTTTCTCAAGCTTACCTAAGCATTTCTTACATGGCACAGTATCAAATACTTAACTCCAACTAGACATATTTACTGCACCTCCCCTATTCCCCTAATTATTATTTATCAAGTAAAATAACAGTTTTTCTAACCTGCCTCTGGTAAATCTGTGTTGCATTTGCTTTCAGATTTTAATTATCCTTTCTCTCAAACTTTGCTCTAAGTCCTTAAAGAGCATCTCTGAGATCAGATTAAGAGGCATGAAGTTGATAGGATTAATTTCCTTGCCTTGTTCCCATCCCCTCTCAAAAGAAAGGAGGAAAAGCTATTATGTCCAATATAATCTAAACTCGTGGAACCACATGTAACCTGATAGATTTATTACAGACATTTTCCCCTGCATTTGCATTTTAATTGGCTCAACTGCTCAGTTTTTGGAAGACAGATCCTCCAGACTCTCACACCAAGGGCTTTAGCTCAAACGGGCTTTGCCTTCCACTGCTGGCCCAGGCGTTTTCTGTCTCTCTCAACTTCTCACCATAAGCCACTCTTTCCCTTAGGTTCATCACATCACCCTGATGGATGGAGTGCATTGATTCCTAGGAGGTAGCGTATTGACACCTAGGTTCACTCATCCTTTCTGCTTCCTTCCCTCATTGCCTTTGCCCTGATAATTCTTCTCTTGCTTCCATAATATTTATATGACAGTGGGCCGGTTATTTGTTTTTTTCCCCCCACTCAAGCTCTAATCCAGCTTGATTTACGCCAGTTCTCATTTCATCCCTGTCTGACCAGCTGGGTGAGGTTTCCTTGCTGCCGGACACTGTCGCCCACTGCTCTATTACTTCAAACTCCACTTTGAAGCAGTTATTTAAGAAATTACATCTGGAGCCTTCTCCGGTAAGTTCCCCCCTTGCTGAAGACAAGAATTCCAGATAGTTTCTTTCACTTTCAACAGGAAAAGACTCCACACTGAGCGCCTGAGTCTCCACTGCAGTCATGTTTGCTGGCCAGTTCTCCAGGACTAAGCCTAAACTCAGAATTTGTGTGTGCTTGGGATGAGAGTCTGCACAGGGTGCTCCCTTCACAGCAGTATTAGTTCCTAATGCATAACTGTAAAGGCACAACTTCTGTTAGTAACCAGCATCATTGCAGAGGTCTGTACTCAATGTTGGGGCCTTTTACTGTTTTATAGAGGTTTTGACCAAACCCTTCTTCTGTTTTTATCCACTCTACAAACCCTCATTTCTTTGCCTTCCTTGCTGCATTAGTGCACACCAGCACTCCACACTGTCACCATATTCCTGCCCTCCTGAACAATGTGGTACCTGTGCTCCAGCCACCACTGCTGCTCCATCAATCTTCTCTGGGTTTCTGTGCTACAGACACACAGTCCTTAGGCACAGGAACAGCATGTGAGGCCGCCGTTTAGCCAAGGCGCTCTCAGGCAGGTGGCTTTTAAACAAAGACAAAAATGTATAAACCTCATCAGTCATCACCGCAGGCCCCCAGAAAAAGCTCTGCCCTTTCGGAGGTGCCCCTGCCCCAGCCCCTAACCTCCCCCTCCGAGGCTGACCTCCATTTCAGGCTGCACCATTCCTCGTACTCCAATGGTAATTCATCAGCCAGGCTCGAATAGCTGTGTTTTCAGTCTATAAATCACGAGGCAAGACATCTGTCCCGTTTTCAAAGGAGTTTTGTTCTTCTCGCTGGCTACCGCAAACTTTAAGGTACTTGGGGGCCTGAAGCAGCCTCGTCGCCCCCTCCCAAGCAACTTGTATTAATTTAAAATGCCCAGGGTGGCTTCATGGAGAAAGTCCGGATGATAAAGCGCTTTTCTTTGTGCCTTAGGCCGAGACTCCAAACTTCATGTTTGTGGATTATTCAGAGAGGTGGCTGCTGGCGGGGAGAGACAGAGGCACAGCTGTGTGTCACCGTGCTGCGGGCCACCTCCCCAGCCCTGGGACACACATAAGAATAATAAGAAGTGTTGCAGGATGGTGTCCTCCTGCATCGCACAAAGACTGCACGGGAAGGGGAGGCAAGGATCAGAAAGAAGCCATCAAAGGCGGCCCGGCCACCTCGCCCTCGGGTCAGGCCGGCGTCACTGGGGTTCGGGCACAGCTGTATCAAAGGAGCTGACACCTCCGGCCGCTCCGTCGCTCCTGCTTGATCTTCCTCCGCATCAAAAAGGAGGCCAATCCGCGGCGCGAGCGGTGCGCAGCGCGTGACGCAAATGCCACAGATGGGACCTGGCCCGATAAGGGCGACTTTTAACCAAACGCCTGCGTTTTTACCATGTGTGTGAAGCAACGTGCAGGCAGCTGCTGAGAAGCCAGCCCTGGCGCAGTTCCTGTGCGGCCTCTGCTCCTGCTCCACCAGGAGGCTGGAGCTCACCTCTGCACCAAGCAGCAGGGCAAGGCAACACGTTGCTGATCTCGGCGCAGAGCACGAGGAGGAAGGATTCCGGGAGCTGCTCTTGTGTTTCATTCCCATGGTTTAAGCGTCTTCTGCCCTGTTTCTTTAGCTCCTCATGGATGTGTTTTTACTATTTTAAACACTGTCATATTCCCATCCTGACATCATCGCTGCATGTTTTGCCAAAAGTAATGAAGTTCTATTGTAACTCTTACAAGCAGGTTCATTCACTTTTTATCCAAAAAAGCCTTCACTCCATATAAAAATATTTCTCCTCATCTCCATCTTTATGCTTCCTTCCCTATATCCCCAGAGAGTCTAATATTTACGCTGCATTATTAGAAGACAGTGACCTGTAAAAAAAATACACATATATGATGTATTTGGGCAGGAAGCACTACAGGATCTGAGCAAGAAATAAAAATAAAATAGAACCAGCTATAGCAGAATTCAGCTCTGATGGTTTAACTCCCCACCAGGAAAAGAGAAACAAGTGAGGGGACACTTTGGCAACAACTCATTCTTTTTTCTGTGCAGCATTCACGGAAGCAGCCGAAAGTTGAAAGATGCTGCAAAGTTGTTGAAAATGAGGAAAATGCTAATTGAAAGAAGGTGATACCCCTAGACACTCTTCTTTTAAAGAGTTAATGCAAAGAGACGGGATAAGAGCTGAAAAATAATCTGTGCGAGTTGCTGCAACAGTGTGGGGTCTGCTGGGAGCAGTTTCCCAGCAGCAAACCAAGAGCAGGTTCACACAATCCTGAGGTCCCTCATGGTCCTGTGGCTGGGGATGCAAGGGGAAAGGTGCTGGGCAGGAGCTGTGAGTGAGGATCATTTCTGCTCTGCAAGCACTGACCTCCCAGCTCACCGTCTGAAGCCCTGGAAGCGCTGTGTGCTTCCAGCAATCCTAAGCAAGCTTAAGAGCATAAGGTTCCTGTCTACCAGGCCTGCCAGGACATCTCCTGGCTGGAATGCACTGTTGTGACTTCGCCAGAGCTGGACTGTCCTGTGCACAGACAGAAAGGAAGCCACCCACGAGCAGACTGGTAAGATTTACTCCTGTGCTCCCAAGCTGCAGAGCTCCTGCAGGGGAGTCGACGCACGCTGTGTGGCAATGCTATCGAGCAGGCCCCAGCAGAATAAATCAGGGCCTCAAGACCATACACCTCCCATGACTGAGAGCAGACGAAGCTGCAGAGCATCTGCCTCCTCGCAGAGCCTTTTCCACCAAGGCAGGAAACGTCTGTGCAGCCCTTGAGAGCCTGGGATGCTGAAAGATGCTGGGGATGCAGCTGCCTCCTGTGGTAGCAGTAACAGCACAACCTTGGACGCTGAGGGCATTTACCCTGCGGGGAAAGCAGAGACCAAGCAGACGCACACACTCAGGCGGCCTCTTGGAAATTCGACAGCTAGTCCCAGAGAGCTACAGGAAAAATCACATTCATTTCCACAGAGAGATTTTATCACCTCAGTCTTGGCATGGGAGAGGCATCTCCGCCCAGCTGTGAGCAAGCGAACGCATTTTGCTGGCTTTTTTTATGTAATCAGTACAAATTCCTCGGAGATGAGTCACAGGGTTTCAGGGGTGTCCAGGGAGATGTCAAGCAGGGCTCCAGTGTAAATCAGCGACACACCTTGCCAAGATGACACACTTTTGCCTGCAGGCCCATTTGCTCTGGATGCGCGAGGCAATGGAAGGGCCTTGATGGATGTTCCCGGAGAGGCTCCCAGGAGCCACGCACATGTGGGGCACCTCCGGACCCAACATGCTGCTGGTGTTTACATTCCCTCCGCAAAGACAGCGGTGGTTTCAGCGTGAAGCTGGAGTATTTCCCTACAGCTGCTCTCGAGGCTCAAACGCTGAAGATTTTGTAGTCAACTGGATTGGAGGAGCCCACTCGTTGGCAAACAGAGCCCTTTGGGAAACGGCTGCATCTTGCAGGACAGCTAGGCTGTGCCCAGCATCCTACCTGCTCTCTTCTCCTGGCTGCCAGTGCAGTGATGCCATAGGCCTTTGGAACATCACAAACCCCAAATGTCTACTTTTGAGAGGCATGCGGCCTCCATTCCTGCTAACAGTCAATCTTTATTCAAAGCTTTCCATTTGGGGACTTTATAGACCTTTGTATGACAAAAGCACCCAAACCTAAAGGAATCTGGTTCTTCAGCACAAGTAGAGCTGAGGAGACATGGATCATGCATGATCTATGAAGAGACATGGATCATCTCCTAGCAGTTCCCTATCCTGTTGTCTACTTATCAGCGGAGTGGTCGCTAATGAAGGCTACAGAAAATGTCCAAAGTCTTCAAACGCTAAACCATGCCAAATGATCCCGCTGGCCTCAGTATATCAGCATCTAGACTCCGAGACACCTGAATGCTCTGGGGAAATGACTTTCACTGCAGAAATGAAAGTTTTGCCTCACTGAAGCGTAGCCAAACTGCAAGGGCTTCTGTCTGGGACCTCCATTAAGGTGGAAGAGATGCATCCCATGGCAATTGCTTTGGTACTTTAACACTGCTAAGCCAACCTTCTGCCCCTTCTACCCTGAAACCAGTACTCCAGCCTGCAGGGGCCTACAGGCCAGGCACAGGAACACGATCCGTGTGCAATTTTAATGCACAGCCTGCACTACTGGCTCCTTTAGGGACTGTAGTGCAGAGGAGTACAAGAAAGAACTAAGTCTGGGCCCAATCTCAGAGGCTCAAAGGTAACACAGAAGGAAATGTTGTGGATGATTCTGAGTCTTTGGGTATCAGAGCAGACGGAACAAACAAAAGCTTGGCAGAGCCCAGCTCTGGATCAACCTCGTTGCATTAGTGCCAAAGGCAACGTTTGGCACAAGCTGCAAAGACCTGGTAGCTTCCTAGTTTGCAAACCACCTGCAGACCTTCCTTTGCACAGAGTGTGTTGGACACCTGTAGTCCAGGGTGGAGCAGACCTTCATCTGTTAGTTCTTTAAGGGCAACTGCAGAATACGTAACCCAACCATCATGCCCTTCACCTTTCAACTTCACCCTCAGGTGACTAACAATTACCTGCTACCATTAATATTAAATGTGAGAGGAAGAAATGCAATCCTTTCTCCTCTCTTCACATTCCACAATACTGCAAACAATTTGTCATATTGGGAGGGGCAGCAGCAGAAGGAGCATTAATTATTGATACTCGGGAACAGATGGCTTTTCTTGTACCAGAGCAGCAAAATGTAAGACGAGCCTGTGGGTGAGGATGTGAGCATTAGATGGGCAGACACGTATCAGATAACCAGCCTTCAAGTGGAACAGGAACCTTCCTCCTAGAACCAGCTCCACCGGCCTACAGAGCCCTCATCAACAGCCCTGGCTGTGGTAACAAATCCACTGACATCTGAATTAGGGAGGCTTCACCAGAACCTTTCAACGATGCCTCACCTCTGTACAGAACATCCTGGACACGACGACCGACAGCTTCCAGACAGCAGTGGCCACCTCAATGAGGCACCAATTGACTGATTGGCCCAGTTAACTCCGGTTACTGAAAATTGATGGAGGTGGGACACATCCAAAATGAGAAAGGCCCCCTCTTTCACAGGCTTGCAGCGTTAAACACAGACATATACAATTATAACCTTCTGTTACCTCCAGGAGATCTTATTGGCTCAATCTTAAATATTCATCCCCACAAAGTAGGATGTCTACTACCCTCTGCTATGCAAGGTTCACCCCTGAGACCACATACAAGGTCCAAGGGTGCTTCCTCCTGACCCCCACTGGCTTCTGCATCTCACTTCGGGTGGTGACCTTAACAATCAAGGATCCAACCAGTCTGGACTGGCAAGATGTGTCCACTGCCTACCTCTCAGGAGGCAAGAGATGGGCTGCCAGACCTTGACAAAGGAGCACTAAGTGCATTCAGATCGAACAGGGCTCAGAATCCATTTCAAAACCACACTGGCAGGAATTAAGAACAAAGCAGAGGGTGGGAGAAAAGGGGATGGAGGAATCAGAAGCCAGTTTGTGGCCAAATTCATCTTCTTCATTGCAGATCCCTTGCAGTGGTTTCTCATGACTTTTTTTTTCTTTCCTCCCCTAAATTCCTACTTGGAAAAGGTTTTTTTTTTTTTTTTTTTTTTTCTTTTTTTCCCTCCACAGGAGGTTGAGTGGGTCTTAGATTAACACCAAGAGTGCCAGGAACCCCCCTTGCTCTTTAACATGCTCCAGGTTGCGGCTGTTTTTTACACCCATGGTTCTGAGGGGAGACTTTAGCATTTTAATTCCCGCCCTGCAGCAGAGGACCAGTCTCCTCTTAAATCTGTAAACGGGTACATACTTCCCCAGCAAGGAGAGAGTAAATCTGTGGTGATTCCATTGAGAAAGGCAGACTTTCTTGCTACCTCTACAGGCCCAGAAGGTACCTCCAGGATCACACTGGACAGTTTCTTGAAATCTCTGGGGCCCTCCTCACACAGGCTTTTCCCAAACTTCGTCTGGCTTTGTGGCTTCTGTTGAGAGGCTGTTCCAGGACCTCATAGCTCTGATAATTACAAACGCTCTTTTAATTTCTTGAACTGACTAATGACTAATTTCTAATTCCTCTCAGTTGGCTTAAGGTCATGCAGCCTGCGTGAGTCCTGAGCTACATACAATCTGACTGGAAAAATACAACTTTGCCACTTCCCTCCTAGCCTGAATGAATGAAGATGTACTTGTGTTTGAGGTGAAGAACCTCAAGGAAGCTTGGAGTGAACAACTAGAAAGTGCCAGGAGAACACTGCAGTCCATGAAGAACAGAACAAGCACTGTCTCCCTCAGCACAACTCCCTTTTTGACTGCACCTCTTCTCACAACATGAAGTAAAGACAGAAAAGGTTCCCTTACCTAGGAGCCAGTTGAAACATTTCTAGAAAGACTTGGGCCACATCTTCGACTG
>JAVCKT010020722.1:0-10924 GCA_032273925.1 Rhynchotus rufescens | reverse complement strand
AAGTGCCTTTAGCACTGTAGGCAGGCAGGGGTTTCTTGACTCCTCCTCCACTTTCTCTGCAACAAGAGGGAAGTTCAAAGTCTCTCTCTCAAAAGATTAAGGTTTCAGCTTCGAGTAGTCCCCCTGAAGAGGCTTTAAGGCTGCCTCCTACTTGCAGGAAAAAAGATGATGTTCAACAAAATGAACACAATCCTGCTCTTGGACTTAAAGGGGTTTGGTCATCACCTTATGGGTCTACCCTGGAGATCCAGGGCTGCCAACGGAGCCCAGAAGAACATAACCGAGCTTTGCTTGCTGCATGTGAAAATCTCTTGCTGCTTTTCATTCCATGCCTGGGTCATTTCTGTGTCACTGCCTTATGGACTGGAAGGAAATGACTGCTGTAAATCTGTTTTTAGCAATATTTGACTCCCTTAACATGTTAAATGATTCCAGTTATTTACGGGATTTTACTTAGCTCAGGGTAAGATATATTGAGTTGCTTAGAATATTCCAGTTATTACCTTTTTAAATAGAAGGGTAAATGTTGCAAAAGAATAACTTACTGAAAAGCAGTCACACAGCTGTATATTCAAATTGTTTTACCTACCACCTTAATTTAGCTGCATTCATTTATCTAAGGGAAAACGTAAAAAATTGTATACTCCAGAAAAAATGCCACTTCATTGCTATTAGTTTTATCTCTGACTCCTTTCCTTCTCCTCCCCTAATCAGAAGGAAATTCTAGAACGGGTAGAATCTAAAGTGGAGCGAAGGGGAAGAGCTAGGGGTCGGTTGCTGGAGATGTGATGTCCTGCCCAGCAGGTTTGGGTTTTGCATTTAACTGCCAAGCTCCTACATAACTTAGTCCAAGTCAAATATCTTTGGCCACATCAAACCTGATGCACAAGTTCAGATCCAGTGTCTGCCACAGAACAGATCCACGTGCAGTACAGACAGCATTTAGCAGAGGGCAAGCAAGGGCATGACCACCACATGTGAGTTGCTCTGCAGTAACTCATGCTAAGAGGGTGTTTTTGGTCTCCTCTTTCAGAGAGGGGAACTCCTTTGTGTTACCTTAGACTTATCATACGCAGGAGGCTGGGCAGTTATTGAGAAGTGGTGGATTATGCATTTGCCTGCTGCTCTGTAACGCCCAGCGCGAGTGCCCATTCCCTCGGCAAGCCATGGGCTGCACAGGGCTAGCGGATTTAACAGTCCAGCCCACGAGCAGGGCTGCTGCCTTGCAAGCCTGCAGCTTAAGCTTATACTTAACTAATGGTGCAGCTGCAGTGCCCCTTCGCCTGAACCTCCACCTGCCTTAGAGAGTGCAGCCAGAGTGCAAGGAAAGGAGGCGAGCTCTGCAACCGCCATTCCCACCACTATTCTCCCTTGTCCTACAGATCCTAGAGGTCCCAAGGTCCAGCCTTTACACAGTAGCAATGCAGCAAGAACAGCCCAGGAAGCAAAACTTGTAGTAAGGAGAGAGAAAGGGTCACTCTGACCTACCAGAGGAGCTGCAAAGCTGCCTAACGAGCAAAGGGTCATCGCTGGCATCTCCACAAAGGCTGTCTGCCCACAGCAAAGAGAAGCCCTGGGGTATGAAGTGCTAAGTCTCCAGCACCAGAGGTTAATCCCTGAGTACTGGCAGCTGTCAGCGCTCTGCCAAGGTGTTAATCCATGGCGGGGTGCCTGACACAGGCTGATAACCCTCCTGCATGTGGCTCCTCCTTTGCCAAGCTTGTGCTCAGGCTGGTCACAGCGGGATGCTTTATCTCCCTAATAAGGCGGCTGTAGATTCAGCTCCAAAAGACGAACAAAGTAAAGGGTTACAATTCCAGGCAGCAGAGTTTAATTTCAGAAGAAATGACACATAAGTAGCTCTATGGATGAACTGGAGCAGCAGAGAGAGAGCCACAAACACCAGTCTGTACTGGGGCCTTAGAGCCCGGAGAATTTACATGCATCATGTGAAATGTCTTGCCAGCCACCTCACCCTGCTGGACTGCCAGCTGCAATACCAGTGCTGTTTGGTTTCAAGCCCAGACTTACGCACAGAACTACCACCAACACATAAACCACACACACATATATGTATATATATCTCATTGTCTAGCGAGGCAGCCAAGTCTGTGCCCACTCTTCGAGAGAATTCTTTAATCAAAGGCAGGATCCTTAATAGCTCATTTCTCTGGTGCTAAACTAGCTTGAGGCATTGACATTTCTTTAATTTTCCTCAGACACTGGTAGCATCTTAAACTAAAGCTTTTCTTTATCATCAGCTTCTCCCCACGGAAGAGTGGAGCTCTCTCTTTTCTCTAAGGCTTCAGTTAATGGCTGACATAGCTCCCCCAAAACTTTATTGGTCCCAGACGGAATTCACTGTTCGTTGTGGGTGTCCAGTTTTGCTCCTCGTTGAGATAAGTACATGCTCCAGTCAAGCCCCTACTGCTCTAAAGCAGCTTTTGGCTCCCAATGCCACATGTGCAATCTAAACGCGTGTCTGTGTTGTACCCCTTTGCTATCCTCCAGAACCATCTGGCCCAAATTATATTATCAAAGAGGAGGATGTTACTACATTCACCATTTATTGAAATCTGGGAGAAGCGCTCTGGGATCAGCCCTGAACTGTTTTACTAGCTCTCCTCAACTTTGCTGAAAAAAGCGCCCAAATTACAAAGTTAATTGGCAGCACATTGTTACCATATGTGGTGTGCAAAAGGAGCCCTCAAGTTTATTTAGGCACCAAAACCAAAGAGAAATGGAATATTACTGCCCTTTATGAGGATTTCGTGTTGGCCTTTATTGAGGCACCTCCAGCCTTGATCCTCCCGGGTGCCGCCTGCCCAACACTGCGGTGCCCTTCGACACAGGGGCCGCAGTCTGTCCCTGCCCACGGGCTGGTGTCACCAGGATCGGGCTCACACCGTTCTCCCCTCTTTACACCAGCAGCAGCAGCCCTGTTCATGGATTTGTACCACCAGGATCAGCCTCGCACTGGTCTCCCCTCTTTACATCATCATCGTCAGCTCCCACTGAAGCGTTTGCACTGATGCAGGGTTCACAAGAGTGTGATGTCCCAGCAGCAACACGACAGCTGTCTGTAGCTGACATTTGCTCTAAAATTTGTACCATAGTGCACTCTCTCTTTCTCTCTCTCCCTATTTTCAAGACTCAGACAGAATCACTACATATTAGACTATCATTGCACAGACAACATGGGTTATACCAACCCTCCAGCCCACCTACACCTGCACATCTCTTGCTGCCCCATTTGAAGGAGAAAAAAAAATGCACCTACTCTGACAGGGGTCATGGGCAAAGACTGCCTTTCTTAGAGCTCCATAAATGACTTTTTTAATGTCTGAATGGACTTTCATGAAGTGAACCATCAGGTTTCAATTAAACTGCCTTCATTTCCCAATCTGATGTGTGTTAAACAACCTATCAAAACCTCATAAACTTCAGTTTACAGCATTTTCATTTCCGGATTCTCTCTTCTCCTCTCAGTTTAACTAATACTTTGTGCATTAAAATAATGTGTTTAAAAATACAGAGAGAAAATAAATGCAAAAGCTCATTATTTGTGTCCTTCGTTGGGACAGTCTTGATTTTCTGGAAGACAAGTGGATGCCAGAAGAAAGAGTAAAACCAGAGCAAGTCTACTATGCTGCTTTTTCTGTTGTTTGCTTTGATTTGTTGTTTGTTTTCCTCTTTATATCTCTATACGTACCCCTCTGCCCATCAGGCCGTTGTTGAAAGGCAGTCCAATGAAGCTGAAAGCTGCCTCTTGGATGAAGTAGGGGTTCAGGATACGTATCTCATGAGGTTCCCTTGGGACACGGGTTGCAACTGACTTCCAAAAGCCATCAGAGGCACTCTGGAAACAGAAAGGAGAAAAAACAAGAGAAAAAAAAAATAGAAAGGAAAGCTAAAATAATGAGCACAACTGCATACAAAAGATAGTAGAATGATATTATTCTGATGGCAGCAGGAGAGCTGAGAGCAGCATGTGCAGATAGACTCAAGCCAGTCTGGATGACAAGTGTCATAAAAAAAAGATTCTAGGGCTTTAGCATGAACAACCCCCCCAAGGTACTTTGCTTTCAGTCTTATTGATCCTTCAGCTAGTTTGATTAATGGTTTAGGCATTCCAGCATACACTGAGATCACTCCCACCTGCAAGCGGACACATGGTTGGCAGCTCCTGAGAACATTCAGTGAGTTAAATAGGACCATCCACCTCTACTCTGTATGTGGGTTACGTGCTTCTTCAGCCTAGATTATCTTTTGTTAGGGTTTATGTGAAGTAAAATGTAAGCTTCTAAAAGGCCCCATGTAAAGGACCACGCATGTTCACAGTACAAGAGAAAAACAACTAAGTATGTCCTTGTTTTCCCTCTAAATTGTTTTTTTAATTCAACCTGCACACATGAGAGGGCATTGCCTTTGACTATAACCCTGCTACACAGCCCTGCCTGGAGAGGGGTTCAAGCTTCTTCACCCCATTACTCGATGCTACTGTTCCTGTTGCTCCAGACAGTGTCACCAGCATAGTATGATGCTCGCAAAGTGTCTCCTTCATCCTTGTTCACAGGACTCGCTGGGCAGTGACACTGCACTGTTTCACTTCTGTTTGGGTAGATATTTGGAGTAAGACATAGGGAGGAGAGCAAGAATTTTAATCTAAACACCTTGGCAGGGTAACCTGATTCAACACCTCCTCCTCACAGCATCAAGCCATCTCCACGACAGACAGCAGACAAAGACATTAAACTGTGCATAAAAAGCATGTGCTTAGGATATCTCACTGCCATTATTTATACCAGCTTTAGGCCACTTGCAGGTTAACAGCAAGTTCATAGTCACTTCCAAACCACTTCTGAAAATCTGATGATCTCTCAACACCTTCCTAGAACCCTCCCCAGCCCTGCAGGGATCACCACTGTGACTGCCAAAGGTAATTCTGCTGCAGCCTGTTCCTACTGCACTTCACTACTTACACTGCTTGTGGCTCTCTGAAATCCCATGGTATGTCCTTACCAAGACTTCTATACAGAGCGGTACATGGTTACCCTTTGGCACTGAATTTTAAACTATAAAGAATGAGAGATCTATTTGGTCTCTCAATTTCCAAAACCATGGTCATCAGCATCCAGGCACCTGACTTTTATTGTCCTATTGAGGCTCCTCCAGTTGGCTTTTGTGCTGTTCTGCTTAGAACTAAAGTCAGGTTGGTCTGGGTAGATCTGCCTGGGTCATCTCACTTACTCCTCTGAATATCTGCACAATGTTAGCAGTTACCCAGCCTTTGAGATTTCCCCTTATTAAAAGAAATTCTTCAAAATATTCAAAAGGAGCACCAATGGGAGAGAGATCATCCTTACACTGTTGAGGACCTCTGGGTGTGAATTACCAAGTCTGTCGATTTATAAATATTTACTCCTTCTAAACATTAAACATTTTAGTTATTAATGTCATGGAACATACTTGCATCATCCTTTCATGATCAAAACACACATTCCTGTTTTGTTCCAAATACCAAGCAGAATTATCCCGTGAACATTTCTGCTCATTTTGCAACCTTATTAACAACTTAATCCCCTCCACTGCCTAGCTATCTTAAAGCATTCCTACAAACACACTAGGAATGAAGGAAACTTAAATGTTGTTCTCTTACAGCTTTTAGCACTAAGTCTATTATTTAGTCCCATCGTGCCATATCTATCCTATTTTGATAGGACATCCCACCTCAACGTTGCCCATACACTTCTGCTGACCACGTTCTGACAATGGCAAAGGGCTCTCAAGCCCTAGATGGAAAAAAATCCTTATTATCGTTCACCGTTTTCTCACTACAGTTGAATTATCAGGAATGCCTGAAGTCAAAGTGATTTAACACTTTCCATTATAACACCACATTTCCAGTCTCTGAGTTTAAGGTTTAAGAAAGGCAATCCTACCATTAAAAAAAAAATAAGTATTACGACCACAACTTTGCAAACATTAATAAAATCTTACAACCATTTTAGCAATGGATTTGAGGGATTTGGTTTGTCAGCTGAGTTTTGCCTCCTTGTGAAAATTCATTAAAAATTGGATGAATATTAAACCTTTGGAATTTCCTAAAGGCAGATATAAAGCAGAGGTCTTTCAGTTTCAAGAAGATCAAAAAAAATCACGGATTCCACTTGCATTAAGCACGCTTCGGGTCTCTCAGAAATGAGGATGATAAACAGAAATCCTGAATAGCTACTCGTTCAGCAAAACCATCTTGCCACGGGTCTAAGCAGGCACTCCCTGGAAAAATAGTGTGTGACCCTGTAACCAAAATAAATTTAAAAGAGTTGAATTAAGGTTTCATGGGAAACTCTAAATATGGCAATGCTTACATTTTGCAAACAATTTGAAATAAAGGTTTGCAAGCTTTGTGAAGTGGACAGAAATGCCTTTTGTTTGGAACAACCTCTCTGAGAAATATGTGACTGGACTTAAGTAGACATGACTTTTGCATTACATGCCATATTAAAAAAAATAAAGAAAATTTACAGTCAAGAGTTTTCACGCTTTGCTGTTCCTTGAGCTTTATAGAAAAGGTAATAACACTTTTCACAGTTGTCTACTGGCCCAGTGCTGTGTGAAGCACCAAGAACTTACCCATGTTCTCTTGACTAGATCAATGCAAGTACAAACCAAACACAGACCCTATCCGGGCCGCTGAGGGCCTTCCAGCAGGGCTCCCCTCTTGTCATTCCTCCTGGCCACTTTTCTCAGATATCACACAGCTCTGCAACTGCTCTGGATACTCTGTTTTGGGGCTCATTTCTATTTGCTTGGTGTTCCTCCCTGTAACTCTCTGCTCCCTTCCCACTGGGAGCTTGAGGGAGACCCTTGGTAATATTCCCTTTCGGATCTAAGACATTTTGGGGAAAAAACGTGGTGTCTCATCAGACGGCTCTGCTACTTCTAGCTACGCAGTAGGCAAAGCCCCGGGATTCTCCTTATTGACAAAGGACTAAAAACTGGTTTCCTGGCTCATAATTACTGGAGTTCTCAGCCTTGTGGTTTGGCTCTGCAAACCCGGGGAGTGTCAAGCTACATCTTGAGCCTTGTGGTTTTGTTCTGCAGCTTGTCACTGGCAAGCTACAAAGCAAAGCCCCGCCACAATTGCGAGCCACAGGAGGCCTGCTCTCCTACATCACCCCCGCGGAGCTGCCGACTCGGAAGCGCGGCCCGTTCCAAGGCTCCTTGCTACTGCTGGTGCTCGGCTGAGGGCTGCTATTATGCCTCATGTAGATGCTCGGTCTGATTGGACACAGATGTTCAGCAAAGTTTCCAAAGCAATTACTTCCCGTCGGGAACGCTGTCCCTTTTTCGGCTGAAGGGAGACAAACACGCATCCGGCAGGCAGCAGAGCCTGGGAGGGAGGCACACGGCTGCTGCCAGATTCAGGAGCTCCGAGGCCGGCACGCAACCTGCTCTCCGCTCCGGTGACGGAGCCGGCTCCCTCGCCGCCCCGCGGGATGGGCCTCTACGGACACAACGTCTCCCTCCCCGACTGCTGTAATGCTAACAAGTTGGGAAGCGAGCCTGCGAGCGCTCGGGCAATATTCCCACAGTACCTCATCACATCCTGGCACTGCACTGGAAACCATGGCAATCGGGTTTCCCCGTGCTAAGTCCCAATTTTTATTGTTTGTTGGTATAACTGTGCAGCCGGAGCCTCCGTCACGGATCAGCGGTCACTGTGCCAGGGGCTGCCTAAAGGAGCTTACAGGGCAGGCATAAAGAAACAAGCAATGCCGAGATGAAGGCAGACAGGAAAGCCTGATTGAAGAACAAGTCTCGGAGGTCCACGACATTTTCAAGCAATCTCGGAGTGCTTTCTAAATGGCATAATTGGAAACAACATAACTAAAGGCTTCAAAGGAGGCTACTCAAAAACTAGTGAACAACCTAAGTGGGCCAGGGCTTCCAAGCCAATCTCGTGTACAGCTTTAATGCAGAGAGATGGAGCAACACATCCCATCAAAGAGGGCAGGTTATAAGGAAGGGATATGAAAATGGTAGGTCTTGCCTAATAACTACAGTGGCAACACAAGCCAGTTTTAATCCCTCTTTTTGTCAATTTGCAGAAGTATCGAAAGGTAATGTGCTAAATAAAATGTGTGACTTAGCCCAGCAGGCAAGACGCATACCTCTATGGAGGGTGTGAGAGCAGTGAGTGAGTCTCCCAGAATAACACCGCTTCTAATATCAATGTACATTGAGGAGTTGCAGCTCTGCAGCATCTGAAGACACTGATGCTGCCTCCTCTCTATCTCTGGGATACCCCCGGATTCAGGAGTGCAAGCTGGACTGCTCTGGAAGACTTTTAAGTCTGATGGGAAGGGGACAGCAAGATTGCATCAGTCACCTAAGTGCAACACAGTGTTAAATAAAGACTTATTACGCAGTCCTTTGCAGAACAATCAAAAAAGTGAAAAAATTGGAGAGAGAATCTGGAGCAAATGGAACCTGCACCCCCTCACTGGGAACAGTAACAACAACAACAAATCCAGCACGCTAACAGGAGAGAAAGCAGCAGGCCTCAGGGTAACCACACCAGGCAATTAGTCTGTAGATGACTGGTAACACTCAAAATAGAGAGGAAGGAAGAGCATGAGGGGCAGAAAAGCCAGGGAACAGCACGTCGGTCACAACATCACAGAGCTCGCAGAGATTCCAGCACCAGCCTCCAGGTTGGAGCAGGTTAGTCCGTATTTGTTGCCCACAGCCATCACTCAGGCCCAGGCTATGGCCCAGTTGCTGTAACCCACCTGCGGAGGCTTTTGCAAGACTTCTGCTCAAGAATAACTGCATTAGATCTGAACGGTGTGTTTCCACTGGAAAATTAGCATCTTATCAGCCAACATTGCATTTCTGAGCGGTCCAGTAGACACAGAGGGCTAGAAAATGCTTCTCTAGAAGTGTTAATATCAATGAACTTGCATCATTTCCACTGATTATCAAAGTAACATGCAATTTTCAACAGTGGGAACAGAGGTGCTTAGAGCCTGCAATCGGGGCTGATGGTCAACTGCCAGACCCACTAGCCACAAATATATTTATCCAGCTTTCTCAAAGCGATGGAGAACTGACCCCACCCTCTGTACACTGCTCTGGTGGCTGGCACTCCGGGAATTCTGAATTTCCCCATTCTCAGCTGCTAACTGTGTTGTGTTGTACCCTTATCTACCACACCAAAAAACTCTTTCTCTGCCTTAGGCACGAACTTGCACTCTGGGCTCAAACCCTTCCCCTCATCTTCTCTTTGATTACCTGCCAACACAGACGCAGCTCTTGGAATGCCTAACAACATGACATGTTCTAATATTTTATCATGTTCGTATCTTCTCTCAAAACCCCTCCCAGAGACGAAGCCTAAAATCAACTGGCTGTAAATTCCCAGCCATTCCTTTGTCAGTAATCTCCATTTCTCAAGAACCTCAACAGAACTGCCAACTGTCAATACTGGTCAAGAGAATTCCTGGTAGGCTGAAAACCCCGCAAATTAAGCTTTTATTCAGTATGAAGTCCAAATATATTTCCTTTCACTGGCAACAACAACAAGAAAGCAGGATAGAGACAAAAGCAGTTCTTAATAATTGGTACTACCAGAACCTTTCATGACAAAGAAGGAGAAAAGTTAATTCTGCTGGCCAGGTTTTATCAGCAGCAGAGTGGAGCTTATACTACCTCACACTACATTGGCTAGAGACTAAATTTAATGGGGTCAATAAACAAGTTAAAAATCCCTTCATGAAAACCACAAGAGGAGGCAAACTATTTATCCCGACTAGTAGTTGAAGGCTTTAAAGTTCAAATTGGACACCTGAGAGATACGGTGTCCCAGCAACCCAACAAACAGCAAGTTGCCCTGTCCAGAGATTCGGGCTCAAAAGGCAGCAACTCCTGTATGGACAAAAGGCAGCTGTGAAGGAGGTTAGTGCAGCTGCATTATGCACCAGTTGGGTTTTCTGCAACACGTTCAGCAATGCATTCATTCCTATGGCTGTCGGTAAGAAACTTCTGCCCTATTTATATGCAAGTAACCAGTGCAAATAAGTAAAAAAGTATATAAAAATAACCCTGTTGCATTTCAAGTTTTGCTTAATCTATATAAATGAGAGTGCTGTGGCTAAACTAAGTGAATACGGATACGGAGCTCCTATGCTGTTCATCTCTTTAACAACTGTTCCCTCCCACTTCCCCCTACCAGGCAACACAAGGCCAAGCTCAAAAGATTCAGGCTGAACAAATTAACTTTTTTATGCTATTTTGCAAATCCAAAGTATTTCCTTTGCTTTTAATACATTTCTACAGCTTTATCAGTGTAACTGAGAGTAAAATACGGTTCACAAGTGGTAAAATAATAAAAGGTTATTGAAAAATTGTCCTGTGAAGAAAACAACTCATCATTATTAACTGAAAAAAAACCACCTAAAGTAAAGATTATTCTGATGAATACCATGTTTCACAAGTCAGAACATAAACAACACTTCACATACGGTGTGTTAGAAGATATATGGGTGCTATGTGCAAACAGAGTGATAGATAGACTGTACTACAGACTCTTTTTCAAAACGTAAGCTGGATTTTGAGCCAAATTTTGAAGAAATATTCCTGTTTTGAAACATTTTAGGCAAGGAGGAAGTTTTTAGTAAATGCACAGAAGGATTTAGATAGATTTAGACTTTTTATAATTTATGTTCATGTTACGATTTTTCTTGTCTGTGAGAATACTAATATTTCAATGAAAAAAAAAAAAACCCAACAACCTCAAGAAGTAGTTGCAGAAAAATCTCAAAGGAGACCAGGCTCTATATTATCACACCATGATTTATGGGACATTTTATGTCCATAAGGAACAAGATCTTTTGATTCACTCTTAATGTTATCACAC
>JAVCKT010020721.1:29724-42226 GCA_032273925.1 Rhynchotus rufescens | reverse complement strand
TCTTTTCTGATCTGGAAAATACAGTTGGTTGGAGGTGGAGAGGAACTAACTGAATGTCTTAAGTTCAGTTGTGAGTAGGCAGCTCTTAGGTAATGACCTCAGATATAGAGTTGCTTTCTGGGTGACTTGTTTTGCTGCTTTCTCTAGATCTTTTTTAAAGGCAATCTGGCCAGCAATTTTGGGGGAAAAAATGTCAAAATGGAAGGAAAAAAAGTGTTTCTGGTATTTAAATGCCTCTGATGACCAGGCTGGTCCTTCTAGGCTTCTGAACTACTCTGTGGTTCTGAACTAGGGGGGACTACTAGAGATGAATCTGAAATTTGCTGGAGATCCTATCAGTGAAAGGCCAATCCTGATGCCTTCCGGGAAGGAGATGCAGATAACACTGCCAAACTTCCAGAGGCAGCTCAGGACCTGACACTGTTCCCATGCTCAGCATATTTGACACCGTCTTTATGAGGTTTTCAAAACTGAACAAGCTTATGAGTGAAGCTTTCATAGTATTAAGATGCGAAATGTTATGATTTACCTTAAAAGCTGTTTTCAGAAAAAGGTAAACTTAGGGGTTGTGCTTGGGTCTGAGACCAGGACGTAGCTAGGTGGAAGAACCAAAATAGTCCTGTCAGCTTAAGATACACTGTGTATGTAGTGTAATCAGTCCTGACATGGGTATTTGGATTTCAAAGGAGAAAATACTGTCCTTGATGGTGCTTTTCCCTGGACAGAATTGATAACTTGCTGAGTGTTTCAGTATTGATGTCTTCCTTCATAGTTTTTTTTTCGTATTACTGCACTGTTGGCAGAATTAATACATTTGCATGAGTGTGTTTAAATTCTCTGTGAAGAACAACACTGTTGTCTTAACATGTACTATTAATTGCAGTTTGTTTTTAACAACTTAAAGCATTATCTGTCACCTCTCTTTTCACTAAATACTTTCAGATCCTTTCAGGGAAACTGCTTGCATGTTGAAAAACCAAGTTGTTTCTTGAGCAGTGGGGTTAAATGTGGCTTATGTCCCGTATCCCCTGTACTATCTCTGCTGTTATAACCTCGCCTGGCACAACTGAAGTAGCAAAGCTCTGCCTGCCTCCTGTCTCCTGTCAGCCTGCGTGCAATATGCTCTCTGACATGAGGAAGCTGGGGCTACTGCTGCATCTCGTGGGCTGGGAGACCACAGACTCTTGCCACTTCCCTGCCAGCTGAGAAACAACGTGCTGTGCGGATAGCTTGATGGGCAGATGTGCTCTCTGCCTGGCTACTGCGAAACGCTGCAAAACAAGTGGGGTTTTCCTGCCCTCTGATGTTCAAGGCAGTTGTCATTTCCTTCCCTTATGCTGTCTCCAGGCTTTCTAAAACTCATATGAACACCTTGTTTTTCTTGTCATCTTTCTTAAGCTGACTTAAAACTGGTTAGTGAGTTAAATCGTGAGAGAATCAGCAGTTTCACTGATACATTTGCTGAGCAGACATTCTTTAAGGAAGGGGTCAAAATTTTGGTCTTGTGCAGTTTTAGATCACTTGCCCCTGTGTACTAAGTCCCACGTAAGGCTTTACAAAAACATCTGATGTCATGACCGAGGTTGTTGAAATAGAAATGTTGGCTTTAAATCTGAACCATTTTAATGGGGTCTAAAATACCTGTTTTGGTTCAAAACTCTTTAATATATTACTTAAATTGAGTATTCTTTTGTGCCAGTGCTATATTTTGCTTTACCATTTAGCATATTTACCTATCATGATGTAATCACTCCTTAGGAAAAAAAGGGACAGCCTGTTGCTTAGTTGATTTCCTCACTAGCATGCAAATAGAACATTCTTTAGGCTATAGTGCTAAATTGCATAATTCACAATATACTTTCTGCTTAATTTAAGTAGCAAGTTTTGTTTTACTGTTGGGTTTGAGCAGTGCTGGAGAATTGGGAAATAGATTTATCCTGTTTCAGTTTGAGGAATGAGTGCCCACATTCATAAAGCACAAAGTCTGTATTTTCTGTGTCCTAGGAAATCGTAGCCAGGCTTCCCGCTGAAGAAGCTCTGATGTTGCTGCTTTGGCTGCCTGCCGGATCTGTTGTGTCGCTTTAGAGCGTGTGAGTGTGTGTGGGGGGCAGCGAGTGTCTTCTCTTCCTTTTTCCCCTTCTCTCTCTCTACTGGAATTGAATGTATCCTCCAGACAAAAAGCAGACAATGAACTTAAGTGATTGACATTTGTGAGCAAGGAGAAACTGGGTCAGTCCCAAGCTCACGTAGTGTGTGTGTGTGTGTGTGTGTGTTTATATATAATATCTGGGAGAAGGGATGGAGGGAAGTAGCCTGCTAATGTTCCTTTGCATGATGTAAGATGTTTTGATGGACTTGAGGTCATATAGAGTAACCTCCAATGACAAAACATTACTGATGAGCAATACAGAATGTTCTCTACAGTGAGTTATTAAGAATTTATATTCTTATGCTGGAGTGCTGTCGTAATTTTAATTATTTCTTGAAAATGCATGCCGAGCTCATGCAGGAAATTCAGATTCCTATACGATACTGTTATTTTGTGTAACATCCTTGTTCCTAGTAAATGGTATTGTAAGTTCAGATTCTGCTTTTGAGGAGCTGGAATTAAATTTGAGGTTATGTCCTGGTAAGACTTCAGGTATACTGGGCTCCTTGCTATGTACAGTTGTACTGTCACAGCCTCCTCGAAACACCTAGGCTGGATAACTTGCTTTGCTAGTTGTGGCCTAAAGAGAGTGTTGAAGCACCTCTTCAATAGCATGGGTGAACTGACTGCCAAGCACAGTGTCTTTCTGTGCAACTGGACACGAAAGTACCCTGTTAGTCACTAGACTTTCTATCTGAAGGATGATAGAGACAATTATATTGAGAAACTTGGAGGAGTATGGCTTCATCTATAGAATGATGACTTGGGAATTTTCACCAGTTGTTCTCTGAAAATAAGAATAAGAACAGCTACTAGCCTAGGCACTTGTAGCTATTTTTTGTTGATGCTTGATTAGGTTTTGGTAACAATTATCTCTTAAAATGTGAACAGAATAGATAGGTTCTTATAGATTGATTCATCTGGTTTGGTACAATGAGTAACTTGTCAGTTGAGAAGCAGGAAGTATTTGTCTTTTGTTTTCCTTTAATCTATTAATAAAGGTTATGTTAGTGCATCAGACTGCTGACTGTTGATAAAGAGATTTTTTTTCTCATTACAGTTAGAACAACCCAAGCCTTCGTAGTCAATGGTAGCCGTCACTTGATTTAATCTTTCTGTCAAGCTGTTCTACTGAACTGAGGCCTGTAGAACTAAAACCAATGCTGCTCTAGTTTAGAGCTGTAGCTCTTCAGTTTTCCTGTTTCATGCGTTTACCAGCCTGTGTAACTGAGAAGTGATGAGAGTATTGAATTTGAATTTGTGTGCTGCTGGTGGTACATGTTTTGAAAGTAGGAACTCTTGGTGTGTGGGTTATTTTTTTGTTTGTTTATTTTTTCAGCTGGGTGCTGTAGATGCTTAACTTCAACTGCTTGGAAATGTAAGGCCAAATTTTAGCTTTTTGAAAACTTTGTGTGTTTACCTATACATACCAGGGACAAGGACTCTGGCATTTCCATTTGGCTTTTGGGGTGAAGTCTTTTTTTATATCTCAGTCTTGAATTGAAAAAGGATAAATAGTCCTGAGAAGACAATTTCAAAAGATTCTAATTGACCTGCCAGCTCGTCTTCTGAGAAGTGCTTTGATGGCTGAAGCCGTGCTTGTAGATCAGGAGGATGCTTCTTTCAGTTCCATGGGCATTTGGCTCCTGTAGGGTGGTAGAATTTTTTAGTGCTTGATGGGTTTCTCTTGCCAGTCTCCCCTTGAACTATTTCTGCCCTGTCTGCTTCTCTTAGCTCTGTGCTGGGAGCTGGCACAGCTCTGTGTGGGCCAGGACAGTGATTCTGTGAAGCAACTATTGGACCTTAGCTGCAAATGGACCAAGCTACAAATGGACCTTAGTCCATTTGTAACTACTAGATCCGCACATTTGTATTTCTGCTAAATGTGCTGGCACATGTAGTCGCTCGCTGGTTTGGGGAGGTCAAACTGCAGCTGATCTGGCTCACAGTTAATGTAGACAGATCTGAACGTAGACAGATCTGTTTTGATCTGAAGCTTGCTGTTTCAAAGCCAACTCATCAAATCCTTTCAGAAAATTTGGAACTAGCAAGATAAACTTATTAAATCGCCACTTGGTTTCACATGACTGTGACAGTCTTCCTCTGACATTGAAAGCCCGAGAGTGAAATTTACTGTGTTTGGTGAAAAGCAAATTCACGTACTGGATATATTCCAAATAACTGGATATTTTCGGTAATGAAGTCATAGCATCTCTCCTGTGTAAAACCTAGATGTTATATTTTTCAAAAATTGCTCTATTTTGTTAACTTGGGGAAATAATGTCTGGCAGTTAAAGTAGATGGAAGCTTGCTATCTATATGACGCTGTTTAAATTTATTTATAATCTCACCTTTTACTTTTGATGTTTTAAGTTTCTAGCTGTTTTGTAAGATTTCTTTTAAATTTCAAATTACAGGTCCACGACTAGCTTTGGCAAGACTTCTTTCAGGTGAGTGTCTAGCGTGGACAGATGATATTATCTGATAATTTGTCCCAACAGATCTATACTGGTTTTCTTGGCCTTCAGTTGATGCTAAATTCAATATCGGACTATGTATCAATCCAATTAAAAAGTCTGCGTCTGTATTTCACTTTCCCTCTTTTGTAGTCCCTTTAGTCCCCTCTTTGTTTCTTTCTCCCTTTGGCCACTTGGTTAATCACTAATATTTCTGGAAGACGAATGTTCATTGAAGTAAGTGTGTTTTGCTGAATTGGAAAGTTTTCTGGGATTTGATGAAGGAGATATACCCTTGTATGGAAAGCAAGAAACCAGGAGTTGGGACAGGTGATTTATACACCTAGACTTATTTTGAATACAGCCTGCAGCAAACTATTAAACTTTTGAATTTTCTATATTAACCTCTGAAACTGCATCAAGAGGATACAGTACTTGGCAAGATTATTGAGGGTGATCATTTTAGAAGTGCTTTAAGACTGCAAAGTGAAGGGAGTGTAATAACGCCTCACCTCTCAAGTGTTTTCATGCTCTCAGACACTTGAGCTTGGATCTTTTGTAACTTTGAACCGCCTTCTTATCTAGATGGTTTGAAATACTTTTTTCTTGCTCCCAGTGGGCAGTGTAGGCTGGGGATACATGTCTATGGATAAGGGAGTGTGACAGTGGTGGCTCCACTGCTTTGTTTGCAAACCCTGGAAGTCTTGGGCGAGTCCGTTTTGTTTTTTGGATGGTGATGTGTCGCTGACGCTGACCGTGGTGCTGAGCCCATGCTGGAGCGGGGACCTCCCCAGGCCCTTCTCATGGAGGGGCAATGGAGAAGGGTCCTCCCTCAGCAAAGAGGCTTTTGGAGTGACCAAGTCGAAAAAATTAACTGACTTAATTTTTGGCGAGCAGGTCACTGGATACATCAGGGCTAAACCTGTTCGGTGGGTGAAAGCGCGAGGGAGGTGGCTCAGTTGCCTCCGTGGCTCAGTTGCCTCCGTGGTTCACGTCTTGCTGAGTCTGTGCTGAAGCAGAACAGGCAGTGAAGAGCGTGCAGAGCGACGAGGATGAGTCTCCTCCAGAGAGGCGAATGGGATGAGTAGCTGTAGTACGTGATGCTGGTGGCTGAAGATTAACACAGCAGCAGACATGTTACTGGCAGCATTTCCAACATATGGAAACGTGCATTTTGCAGCATTTCTTTCAGTGACACTTTTTTTCTCAGCAGTAAAATGAAATAGCACTTTCCATTTTTTTTTCTTTTGAAATAACTAGTTCATGAGACACAGTATTGTTTCCATTAGGGGAAAAATATTCAGTTGGTTATTCCAAGTGAGGTTTATTTAAAAGTATTTTGTGCTTTTTGATGCACATGGATTCTTTCTCGAGGAGTGTCTGTAACACAGGAAGTAATGACACTGACATGAAATTGCCATTTTAAGTTCCTATAGTATTAGTACTGGCGCCATCCTTTTATTTGTGCCAGTTGGTATGTAATGTAATTGCAAATAACATAGTAGTATGTGCTGAAGTATAGGAAGACCAAAAATACTCTTCACAATTTTTCCTATGCCCTTAATATCTTATAGTGCTTCTATGTAAGACATAGGGCTGCAGAACATTTTCCTTCACCAGTTTCATGTGCGACTTCCCTTAAAACCAAGCAATAAAAAAAAGTCAAGAGTTTATTCAAAGTGTTGAGTTTTGAGCTGAATTTTGTCATGACTGCAGCCAATGTAATGAAAAGCTATAGTGGGTAGATTATAGTATTTCAGTATATATTATTATTTAATCACTACCACAGCTTCCAGTGTAACTTCCATATCTGAAATGACAGAATATTTTAAGAAACCTCGCACTTTGTGCTGATACTGTATCAAAATGGTAAAACGATCTCTAATGGTTTATTCTGGAGGTGAGACTTTTCTGTGAATTTAAAATTTGAATGGTTTGAATTTAAGCATGAGTTATTTCTTCTAACTTAAAGTGCAATTTTCTTTAATTTTCTGTCTTGTTACTTTGGGCAAATGAAGCTTAATGTTTTATTCCCATAGTCGCAGAGTGGTTTTTTTTTTTTTTTTTTTTTTTTTTTTTGCCTCTTTGGGCTAAATGAAATGATTCAGGTTTTTTTTTCTGCATTATGACCCAAGCTGTTAAAGACTTCTTCATATTTTACTGTGCTCTTTAATTGTTAGCTATATACAGACTGAGCAAAGCTCTGCAAATGGATGAGAACGCTCTTGTCTAGGGGTGAATTACGCTGTTGTCAGTAGTAGTCTAGCAGGTCTGCTTGAGTTCTCAGCTATTTCGTGACCGAAATGTTTGTTCTGAGTAGGTGGCGTGTTAAGAGGATGTGCCTACTTCTATTTTTCAAGAAGAGCAGGTCTATGTGTTGAAGAGAAACTTGCACTGCTAATTTTTGGTTTGATGTGGGAATGCGTTTGCAAGAGACACAGATTTTGGTCTGCTACCAAACGAGAAGCCCGTCATCAGAAATGCAGCCAGTTACTAGTGCTCGTCGTTTGGGAGTGGATGATGGCTGGTTTTGCTCTGCCTGTTCAAGCGTGGCTGTGGTGTCCAAACACTTGAATGTAACATTTATCTTGATGTGCTTTTAGTTTAGACAAGCATTTCAAACAGTTACAGGAAGTTTTACATACCTGTATTTTAAATTTTCTTGCAGATATGTTTTCCCTAGAATATATAAAGAGCAATCCCGTTACCTGTGTCTTTCAAAATCAGGGATGGATATACTTTAAAACAATTATTTCAACTTTGTTTCTTAAAATAAATAAAAAAAAAAGTTCTGTAGATAATCAAGTACGATAATCCCACTCAAGCTATGAGAATAAAACATGTTAAACCATTCAGTTCCACATGGAATGGAAAATTAACACCCACTGTCCCCAGAAAGATGAATGATGATGGTCTGAGGCAAAGGTGAGACTACTAATGCTAATGGTGACAGATAACCTGTAATCTGTAAATGAGCTTAAAACTGTTCAGCATATTTGTGTTGGCACATTTTCCCTGCTAAGTATTTTAAGGAATCCCAAAATTGCAACTGAGTTATTAGGCTGTGGCATTTGAGAGATGGAGCTGATAGAAGAGCTTTGAAGCTTTGTACTTGTTAGGATGCTAGTTCTGTCTGGCAGTGTAATGACAGAAAGCGGGCAGTTCTCCTGTAGAAGCAGGTACATGTTTGCAGGTATTGACAGTTTTTTTCAAAGAATATGCTTGTATGGAGGAATTGTGTGAAGAACCAGAAAATGGAGATGGGTTTGTGAATCTGGAAACCGTTTAAGAATCTTACAAAAGGTCTCTAAATTAGGCTGGAAAATGTGCAAATGCAGGTCCTGGCGTACATGCTGCTTGTAATGGAAATAATGTTCTGAATTTATGGCATCACCTAGGTCTTATTCTGAAAAACTTCTGCTGGGTGTGTATATATTTAAACTTTGCTTGTGAAGAAAGTGAGCAAGTCTCTGCCCTGCAAAAAGTAAAATGGGTAACATGATGATGGTAGCTGCTCTTGGATCCTGTAATTCCCTTCTTTCCAACCTAGAATTAGACACTGGAACACTTTGCAGATGAAGATTCTCCTTCTTCCTCTTGCATTAAAGACACTACTATGTTTTCAAATATGTGAAAGGAACAGAAATAAAGCTGACATTGGTGCTGTCTTTGGAGTTGACTTTGAAAATCTGTGCTTGAAGCTTCAGAAAATGTTTTGTTCTGACACTATCAACATGTATTCTTAGTAATAGGCCCTAAGTTGGAAACTCTACCACTAATTCTGTCCATATTCTTTCTAGTTTAAGTTAATGTAGGCATAAAGGCTCCAGGGGTAGGATCTGAATACTAGTTTTAGTACACTGAGAAAACGGAAGTGAAAGAGACTGCATCAACCAAAAATCTGCCATATAGATTATGTGATGTTTTTATCAGGAAGCTTTCACTATGTCTGTCTAGTAGCATCCTAGACAGGAAGCAAGATCCCCTGTCAAAGTCATAAATGTTGTGTTTAAAATGTGAAAGTGGTATGAAAATAAGGTGCTGTTAGACTGGGTTATCTAAAGTGTGTGGGGTGTGTGTGTGGTGGGTTTTTTTTTTTTCCATCCTCAGGAATATACTGTGAGGGACAAATATTAAGTGTGGACCTACGAGCATAGATAGTCCCTCAAACAAAACCCTTCTTTCTGCTTACTTCCTAGAGCTTCGCTGCATCCCAGGACAGTTTGCTTGTCGGAGTGGTACCATCCAGTGCATCCCTTCAAACTGGCAGTGTGATGGATGGCCCACCTGTGAGGACGAGAGTGATGAAGTGGATTGCCCAGGTAGGTAAAGTTAAGAATATTCATCTCTGCAAGGCAGATTGCTTTGTGTTCATACTCTGTCATTTCTCTTTGTAATACAACTTCCTTATTTTTATTTGGAAGGGAGGTTTGATAGGTTTGTACCCCTTATTTCTAAGGTTTGAATTGGCATCTCTTTACTTTGTGTGGCTAATGCTACAAGCAGTTTTTCTGCTATCTGAATTATTTATCTTCTTGCAGTCTGAATAGGTGTTCTGGAGGTGAGGAGAGTTTGTAGTCCAGGAGGGCAACCATGTCATAAAAAATATACTGTAATTGAGCCAAAATGGCATCTGGGCCTGCAGTTACATTCTGAGTTACTGTTTAATTTTATGAACTCAGGCTGTGTTGAGTGGCATGCTTGGACTAGGTAGAGAGCTTGTTCCTGAGCTCCTATGCTTGTTGTTTCATGCGTACATGTGGAGAACTTTGATCTGCCAAGCAAACTGGCATGTTTACTTTTACTAAACTCACGTGGTCATATAAGCTCTCAGGAGCTTATCACCAAGCAATGGTTCTCTGCTAAACTCGTGCATACTGAGCTATCCTAAATGATTTTTTTGGACACAGTTTCACAAATTTCAACACTTTCATTTGTGGTCTTGAAATTTGGCTAGTACAATTGCCCATACCAAGTGTTCTAAAATGAAGAAAGAAAATACATTTTTTTTCTGCTGAGGGCTGTGAAGCAGGTATCTGAAAGCATGAATTAGAATTTTTAGTTTCATGATTTTGAATGTGTATCTTTTTGATGTGACTAATCAGCACTCGAGCTGTTTGCAGAAGTTCTTTGCCGTTATGCTTTCCGATCTGCTTGGTAGAGTCACATGAACTTCACAATAGTGTCGTGACAGCACTTAGTAATTTTGAGTTATTTCAGTTGCAGAGTGCAAGCAATTCAAGATTGCTTGAATTACAAAATAGTAATTCCAGTGTTTTACAGGAACGAGTGCTTCTAAATATTCGTATTTTTGAGTAGAATTAGAAAAGTAAGTCTAACATTTGATCTTTGAAACTGTGCTGTATACCAAAATAAAATGTGTTCAGTGCTCTGTTTGGAAGACTTTGGACAAATTTCTGTCTATACAGCCATTTAAAAAGAATTGTTACTTCTGAACATTGAAATTAAGCTATATCTTTGAGATGACTTACTGTTAATCTGCTGTGTGGCTATCCTGAAGAAAGGAAACTTTTATAGTTGTGCTGTTACTTATTCTCCTTTTTAGCTAGTTTTTGTCAGATATGAAGGACAAGGAGCTAAAAGTTCTGGAGGTCAATGAAAATTAGTATATAGGTAAAGAGTAGTCACAGTAACATTTTGAATTGAAAAGCACTAAAGTGTGGCCTTGTGGGAATATTAAAATATTTAGAGTCCTTAGTTGAATAGAGTGTTTTCATCTTCTGGTACCCAGTATACCAGTCGACAATTTAATCTTGCATGGAGATGCTGTTAATGCAGTGTGCCAGAGAATAGCTTGTTACAGAAGAAGGGAGAAAAGTGACAATAGGATGATAGTGTCTCAAGGACTAGAGTCATGAAGAATATTTGGTGTTAGGCAAGGAAAAGGTTTTTATAAAAGGCACATTTCTCAACAAATAGGCTCTTGCTTGTCTGTATCTTGGGGTATAGGATTCACAGGACTGTCTGACCTGACACAGTGAGAACAACTTCAAATTGAGGAATAAGAGGAGATGACTGGGAGAAACTTGTTTCCTCTCAGGATACAGGAAGAGGAGAGTAACATACAGAAAGTATTAAAGGGGAAAATAGACAGCATTGAGAAGGAAAGTACTCCAGCTGATGACAAGAGTAATTGGATAAGTAATTGGTGAAAGGGTTCTCTGGGCCAGAAAGCTGGGTGGGGCATTTGGAAAAAGTGCAATATTTGCACAGTAACACAAGGAGTGTAGCCAGCAAACCAGAGGAACAAGAACTGCTGGTGTAGGATGTAAGCCTGTATTGTACCTGTAACAAAAATCTGGCAAGATAGCAGAGTGACCTGAAACAGATATGGAAGGACGTGAGTTATTTAGGACTGTCGAGAGTAAGGACAAACTGCCATGCGGTGAATCTGTTGAGATCAAAACACTGGAAAAGTACAGTCCTGAAGTTTTGCTAGGAGCTTAATGTAGGCTGTCAATGTGTGCATAGGGATAAGGCTTTTTATGCTGGGAGAAGTAATACATTGGTGAAAAGTTAGAGGAGAGACTAATTGCTGAGATACAGACTGGCGAAATAGTGCTACTACTGCTAATAGGACCTAGTCATACTCAGGAGTGATAACTTTCTTCTCTGGTCACTGAACTAACAAGAAGTGATGCAGCTTTGCATTTAGCAAATACCTTTAGATTTAGATGAGTAATCATGAAATGATTCAGTTAATTAAAAGTTCTTAATTTCAATAAAGGCAGAACTAGTGAAGCCACCCGGACTTGTGAAACTTAGGTAATTAAAGCATCTTTTAATTTAAAGGGATAAAGTCTTTTTGAAGCAGTAAGAAAGCCCTTTAAGAAAGGGCTCTGAATTTGGCTGGGAAACTTGTGTTTGAGCCTTTGAGCTGCTAATGGCACGCTGCAGTATGAGCAACATGAGGAGGATCAATAGCCATGAATTAGGTTGTGGTGTTGGTGGTGGTGTGTTTCACTGCCTGCTTTCCTCTTGCTGTTTTCAAAGGCTGAATATAAAGCCGTTGTAAGTTACTTGACACTGTTTGCTTAGTTCACCTTTTTGTTCCTGCTTTCATTCATACTAGAACAAAATTCCTATTTAAGTAAAGAGAATCATTAGTTACAAAATTATTCTGGTAATCATATGTTGTCCTAAGTATAGGAACCCCCTGTCCTCTTCCCCTTCCCAAAACTTCTAAGTTTTGGTTGTTTGGGACCATTTCTTTCAGTGCTTTCCTTCCCTCCCCACAAGAACAATTAGGAAGCTCATTCATTCATTGACAATCTGAAGAAGTTTATGTTCAGAATTTAATGTTAGCTCAGCGGTTTTTCGTTTTTATTGTCTCTTTTCAGAATAACCATTTTCCTTTAGGCCTGGAATTCCTTTCAGTACCAGCCTCAGTGTATAAAGTGCTCTCCCCTCTGCCATTCTCAGTGGGCACGCAAATATAGGGGGGATTTGCATCTGTGCTTGTCAGATGAAGAGAAGGTGGGCCTTTCTCCTGCTCGCCATTGTTAGCATACAAAAATCTAATGCAGTCTTGTTAAGAAGCCAGCCATAAATGCTGCTCTTGAGCAACATCTTCAATACTGTTCTTAAGAGCCCCTTAAGACAAAGTATTAGGAAGAAATAGGGACTTGTGCAGGTCCCTTACCCCAGCATGGGGGCTGTATCATATGTGGGGATACCTGCTGTATCCTTCTTGGATCTGAAGGAGCTGCATGGAGCCAGCTGAAGGCATGGCCAGTAACTGCTAAAGCAGCAGCCGCGATGTGCTGCTTGACAGCAGTCATGAACTGCCTTCTGCTTTTCATTTTGCCAAGGAGAGCTGGCCTGATGTGCAGTGGCTGTGAGCTCCTGTTCTCCCAGCAGTTCGCCTCCTTCACCC
>JAVCKT010020721.1:0-10506 GCA_032273925.1 Rhynchotus rufescens | reverse complement strand
TTCTGCTTGTTTTCCTCCTTTGCAGATGGAGTTCTTCCTCAGACGGTGCAGAGCAATCCTCCCTCACTAGGAAACTGTGATGTATCCCCACAGCTCACAGAGGAATCGCTTCCTCCCTCAGTTGGTCCTTCTCCAGTAGAGCTGGAAGACTCTGCTGACAGCAGCACCTTTCTTGTCCCTCCTGATACTCCTCTAGGTGAAAACACACCGGCAGAAACTCTTACGGGCAGCCGTCACAGCCACTGTTCTCTCAATACCATTGTATAAAGGAATAAAAAGCTGACTGCCGGTCAGGAATAGTTTTAGCAACTGTTTGCACAGACAAACACTAATCCATGGTTTGAACTTCGGAAGGAATCTCCACTTTGGTTTTGGACACTGCTTTTATGTTCTAGTTTAGGATTGTGCCTCTCGTTTTTTGGCTGTCGTTATTCATTAACTAATTGATTTGTCCTGTAAATATGGATTGTATAAACTGCTCTTTTTTTTCTTTTTTCCTTTTTTTTTTCCATTGGCAATGGGAAAGAGCAGAGAATTCCTTTGACTTCTAAGGAGAGGAAGAGTATGGGTAGGTTTTTTTTCCTAACCTGAGAGGAAACAAAAATCTACATCAAAAAAGAGCTGCTTGGATTTGGCTGGATACCACTGGACCCAGGGAACAGACGATGGAAAAGGAGGGAGGGGGCAGTCACTGTTTAATCATTTGCTTTCTCTCTCGCTTGCTACACTTGGGAAAAGCTGAACCACGAGGGAAGAGGCTGGGGCCTGTGTTGTGAATGGGGAACACTGAGAGCTCAAGCACGTGCCACCAAGTAAGAGCTGCAGAGGATAGAAGAGCTGTGGGTGTTGAGTGGTCCCACTGCCTCAGAGCACCCCAGGGACTGGAGGATAAGTGATGCACGCACTGCGTGAGTTGGTCTTCTCGTGGAAGTGGGTGCTAAGAAAGCCAGGATTTGCAATTATCTGTTATCGGTTGCTACAAGATCTTGTATTGTCAGGTGAACTTCTGGCCCGTAAAGAAAACTGAGGCTGTGTAATGCTTATGTCCCTTCAGTAGGATGCTCATACGTGGTGGGTAGTGTTGTAGGGAAGAGACAGAGAGCAGTTAGCTTTCCAGCTGACACAACTTCACTGTAGTAAGCCCCTGCTTGTTAAAATCCCATTGGGAAGATAGAGGGGGTTTTCCTTATGGTTTAAGTCCTTTACAGTGAACAGTTGCCCAAAACTGGCCTGGATAAAGAGACCATTTCCTTGCTTTTCTTAGTGCATGCTATTTTTAGCATGCCTGTTCCTTCCTCTCCATTTCACTTCGTTACAGTTCTTGCACATGGCGTTTAAAAACAGCGATGAACGTGTGCATAATGGTCAATTCTAATTGGACTCTGGTTCCTTATTCTAATGTCATAAATTGTCAACCTTATTCTAGAAATTCTTCCCAGTCCCTTCTTCTCTTCCTCTTCCTGAATAAACATTTATCCAGGCCCAATGATGGGTTAGAATGAGGTCAGTGCACTTAAATCAGTGAAGTGGTTTCTTTCACTCTGATTGCCATCTTAAATTTTCCCCTCAAATTGAGCTCTTTGAACTAGCCACATTAATTTATATATATCAAAATGAGTTTCATTTACTCCCTTAGTAAACCCACAGTCGAGCACTGCTGGCTTTGCTAATGACTGCAGAGTAATCTTTACAGGTGATTTTAATTTTAAGTGGGATTAGAGAGTACAAATATTGCCCTCCCCCTGCTCCCTCCCATCCTCTTCTTGCCTCTGGCTTTCCCTCACTTATTGTAGCAGTCAGCAGATGAGATAAAATATAAGGATTATAAGGAATTTGTAAAGAGTGCCCCTTGTGAGTGTTCTCCTATTACCTTATGAAAGGTACACAGGCCTAGAGGGACAGGAAGAAAACACAGCAAGGGGGTGTGTAGGTGAATTATTTTTCTAGTACTGATGAGAAATCATACTTGTATGACAAATCCTAACCCACTGTTGTGGTTTCCCAGTGCAGCTGACTTGTTTTCCCCGTCGAATATGCTGCTACTTTCTGTGCCGTGTCTCTCCTGTAGGCTTATGCTGTACGTGGGGATCGGTCTTGACAATTCAACTCCTTTTGCTCAGAAAACTGTGACTTTGGTTATTGAGCTCTTATCCAGTGTCTTGGCACTCGGACACGTGCTAGCAGTCCTGGATCCACGGGCGAGTGTGGATCCCAGTTCGGGGGCTCTTCCGCCGCGGCGCCTTCCCGTCCTCTCGGCTGCCTGGCTCCCATGGGAATGACGCAGACCGAGGAGCCCCTCTCCACCCCGTGGATCTGTTGCCGTCTCCTCCTCTTGAGTTCAAGTCCTGGTCTAATGAAGTGGATGGATAGCAGTAGTGAGAACCATGCATACAAATCGAGCATTTCTGAAAATAAAGCGGGTTTTGTGCATTTTTGAGCACATTCATACGTTTTATACATTGTATGTACTGATTTTTCTTTAGTTTTTATAGGTACGAATGTGTGTGTGCGTGTGTGTGTTTCTGGGTGGTGATATATATAAATATATATATATACTGTAGATGGTACCCTTTGTGCTGCGTCCAGCTAGGTGAAGCCAAGCACTGGGTTATATAAAACTAGGCTCTTAGAATTGATACTTCTCTCAAGCTGGCTGCACTCTGTTGTAGGACAGGATGTGATCGTGTACACTTGAGTAGGATGCAAAGTCTACGCTACTACGGTCCGTTCCTGAAAAATATTTTGTTAGCAGTGCAAAATTCAGAAAACTTCCAATTCTTTTAAAGCCAGAAGGAATATTCATTCTTTGTAGTTTCCTAGCGCAATAACAAGAAGCCTCTTGGCTTGGTTTAGTCTCTAAAGCTGTGTTTTGTGGCTAAGGTGAACAGATACCTTACCTCACCCATCTCATAAGACTGCGGGAATCTGATTTTTTTTATTATTATTATTTTCAGTTCTGTGGTGAATTTTTTTTGAAAATAAGCTCTTACAATTTGCAACTTCATGATGGCTCCTGGTTGTAATTATTCCAAATGGAGGCTTCTCTGTAGAAGTCTCAGTGTTATGTGTTTTTCGTAGCTTCTGAGCCTTTCCCACTTCAGTGTTGGCTCAGAGGTGTTTTTTTCCTATCCTTCATCTTGGCTAAACAAGGGAGGTTTTGCCTTGAACAGAGCAGCTCACCGAGTACAGCAATCCTTTACCTCTGAGCTTTTAATTTGGCAATAAAACTGTCATTTCTCCACCATTACCTTTTTAACATGGATTTTTTTTCCACACAGAGGATACTCTTTTAGAGCAGGAGCCTTTGTTTCAGAGAATGTCACAACTGCTGCGGCTTCAGGACGAACTGGGGAAGAGGTATTTTTCTCGAGAGCAGTTGACTTCTCAGCAAGACTTCCCAGCCCTTGGCAAGGCGACTGAGTTGCAGTTGTGAACAGCTGCAGAGCTTTGCTTGCTCGAGGAAGACCTTTCCATTTTCCTTGTCATTATATTGATGGGATTTTTGGAGCTGTATTTAGTGCATTGATTTCCCACCCCGTCCCCCATCACCGTTTGCTTCTCTGGATGTTTTTCTCAAATCTTGGTGCATCTCGAGTCTTCCTCCCACACAGTGGAGGAGATCCCATCTCCTGAGCATTCCTAGCAGCCCAGTGAGCAAAGTGCACATTTCTCTTCAGATATTCTCAACAGCAATTACTTGCATAAGGTTTTAAATCTGCTCTGTGCAGGGCTAGTGCATTCCATCGTGGCCTCCATCAAAACTCTTCCGCAAGTCCCTTTCCTCTCTACGTCCTGTGGTGCCATATTGAGATCTCTGCTGTTCCTTCCAGAACAGTTCTGGCTATTCACTGGTATCAGTGCTCGCAGTGATACATGGACATAGTCTCACAGCAGCCTCTAATTTCCTTTTTTTATTAGATGAGTTGTAAAATATCGTAATGTTAGGCAGTGGGTTTAATTCTGTGCTAGAAGATCAAAATTGTCATTCAGATGTACAAAGAACATGTCTGCATAATAATGTTCAGTCTAGTCTATTTTTGAGCCTCAGACTATTCCTTTTTGCATTCAAGACAGGACACTGATCTAGAAGAAAAATGAATTAGATATTTCTTCCTGAAGGTTCAGACTTGTGCTCTCCGCTCAGACAGGATTCCTAGTGAAGTCATTGGGTTCTCTGTCTGAGAGAAGATCACAGGATTGCCTTTCAAACATCTTTGAAGTTTTACTTGGGAAGAAAATGTTTTTGTGACCAGTAATTGCTCCTCTTTCCCTGTCTAATATTGAGCGAATCCGAAGGTGTTTTTAAAATGTTTTTCATCTTTTAGATGTGGACTTTCAGTGGCAAAGCACTGAAGTTTTAATGTCGTCTCATGTGATTTGTAGCTTGTGTTTCTTCTCTTTGCAACTTCAGAGATTTTTTTTTTTCCTCATCCGCTAAGAAACATGAAGCGTATCCAGAAATTTCCTTTTAAATTTCCCAATTTGCAAGTTGGGAGCTGGAACCTCCAACTGGAGCAGATCGCTGCAGCGGAGGCAAGTCAAAGCTCGCGCGCTCTGGCTCTGACGCCCGCTTCCAAACAGAATATGCGCCTCTTATAAAACAGAGCCACTCAGCAGTCAAGATCTGCTTCCTCCAGCGTTATTCTGCATCGCCTGCCTGCAGAATACATCCCTATACGTACGTATGTACACATATGTGCGACACGGTACAACATAGCTTTAATCTCCCAGTATTGTGCACCTTGAAAGCTGCGCGGGGCGGAGATGCCGCCTGTGCCGGGCGCAGGGCCCTGCCGCTCCGTAACCTGAATGTCCGACTTGCCTTTGCCTGGGGGCTGCGAGAGAGAATGAGACGCTGCTTCTGACCTTCTCTTGGAAAGTGATTTTAGCCAGCGCTGCATTTGCAGGCTTCTCCCGTGTAGTTGGTTTGTGACTGGGTTTAACTGTGGCAGTGTATAAAAGATTTTGATATTCTGTGAAATACCATGTAGAATTTAAATTTGATACTATAATAATTCAGTCCCTGTGACATTGGTTTTTGTTTTAACTTCTTTCCTTGGGGTTGACACTAATCTATTTTCTTTTTCTCCTCAAGATGCTGTGAGAAACATTTCATCCAAATGCCAAATAAATTGTGTTCTGTAAGAGAAATGGCCTGCTCTAATGTCTGGTTTTTAATGCTTTTTTTTGTTTTTTTTTGCATAGATGTGGTTTGTCAGCGTGCAGGAAGTCCTGTTGTATCAGGCTTCTAAGCTGTGATCTTCCAGAAAGATCAAGAGATGCATTTAAGCTCAGACAGGGAAGCTGCAGAAGTCCCCTCAGCAGTGGAATTTAAGTATATTCATGTTGTTTTAAGATTGTACTTGGGTATAAAACCAAGACTACCAAGTCCAGGCAGACAGATTTTCCGGCTGGCACAGTCTGTCCTGCGGGGAGGTGGGCAGTAGATGGCGTTCCTGCTCATCCCGGGATTGAGCTGGTCTTATATTACAGGCTATTTCAGTCTCCCTCTGGAGATGTGGGGAAAAGAGGAGTGGGGCTGTGTGCAGCTGGGCAGCCAGATGTGCAGCCTCAGAGTCCCTGTTTGCCCGTGGCAAGGTGGTAGCTGGTGCTGTTTGTCATGGCAAGGTGGTACCTGGTGCTGCTTATCATGAAAGGACCTGCAGCTCTAAGTTATTTAAAGCTGGCTGACAGTGGGGGACTTTATTTTAACTTTAAACTACTGTGCTGATTAATAGGGTGAGCTTATCTATGCATCTCTGGGATTCTGTTGGTACCAGTGGAAGTTAAAGCAGCACCAAATGCAAGGCAGTTTGGTTGCAGCAAGCTGTGCCCCCCAGGGCTGCTTTGGATCCTGCTCTGAAGGTTGCTTCTTGTCTCTTGCATGCTGTTTACTCTTGGTGAAACTGCTGTGGACTGTGAATCCTGGTTTGTGCACCTGCGAAGTGCAGGTTATGGGCTTGGTTTAGCCGGAGTGCAGGTCAGGGGCTGCCTCTGCCCCAGGCATGGGAAGGGTCAGCAGCTCCTCTTGGCCAGCCCTGGGCCTCGCCTGATCCCCGTGCTTGGGAGCGGAGGGAGTTTGCTCGTTTCCAAGCTGGGTTTGCTGTGTGTGAGTCCCGGGAGCAGCGCGAGGCCGTCCCGCCGTGCGCCGCGGGCGCGGGATGCGCTCAGCCTTGACCACCGGCCAGCGCGTGCGGTCATCGGCGCTGCCGCAGCTCCGGCCTCCTGTCCCTGCTCCGCCGCTGCCAACGCTCCCGCCGGCTCCCGCACCTGGACCGGAGCTCCTGGAGCTCCCTCCCTGCTGGCGGGAGCCGTCCAGCCGAGGGCAGGGACCGCAGCCCTTCCCTCAGCGCCAGTCCCGCTGGAAGATGAAGTCGTCCCTGCAGCAGCAGGACGGGGAGTGCGGGGCTGCCCAGTCTGCCCGTGTCGGCCCTGCGCCGCTCGGCTAGATGCGGATCAGGCTTTACCAGCACTTGCCCTCCTGTGGCCCCTCGGGGCTGGGGATGATGCTGCGCTCCTCGAGAGCAGCCAGGCAGGTTGGGCCGGGCAGGGCGCTCCGAGCGGAGCTGCAGTGCCGCTGTGATCCCAGCGCAGCTCCCGTGGGACACGCGGGTGCTCGCAGCCATCCACGCTGCACTCAAACCAAGCAGCGATCAGCGCCAAGGTGCAGATACCGCACAGGAGCACTGACAGGAGCTCTCTGTTTCAGGTGGTTACCTGTTCAAAAAGCATCTTTCAGGGTGGGATAAATAGCACCCTTTGCTGCCTGTGGTCTGGGTGCCGTGCGGCGCCCCTCGGGTGCGCACAAGGGCCGGGGTGACGCAGGCGGCAGCAGCTGCGCCGCGCAGGGCGACGTCGCTGACGGCCGGCGGCAGAGGGAGCCCCGCGGCACCGCGGCCCTGGAGCGGGCACCGCGGCCCTGGAGCGGGCACGGGCGCCGCGCAGCTGCGGCCACAGCGCGCCCTTTGTGCGGGCGGCCGCGCCGCCCTCGTGGCACCCGCTGCCGGCCGGTGCGCGTGGGCTGAGCGGTGTGCGGTTCTTGGTGCTGCTGCAGCTGCTAATGCTCTCCCGAAGAGCTTGCCATTAATTTTCTTATTATGGAGAGCGAAGACCAAGGAGAATTGGGAATGGCCAGAGCGGTTACTCTGCTTGAACTTCTCTTCATGCTGCCTCTGGGTTTCTGGACACCCCCAACCCTCCGTGCACACTAGCCCAGGCCGTCTGTGCCGCGCTGCTGCTCTCTGGCTGGCCCAGTCCTTGGGTGGCCCCTGGTGCTGCCCACTTGGGTCCCTGGGGCTGGACCAAGCGTGGATGATGCAAGACTTGTCTCCTGGAGCTGTTCTTGGCACCTCCAATGTGCGGCACCTACCAGCGCTTCCCGATGGAGCTCGTGGCCGGGGCTTCCCGGCAGGGTGGCACCGTGCCCACCTTGGGTCGATGGATTCAACTTAAATAGCTATTTTTAATTTTCAAGGAGGTGGTTCTTTTTTTAACTTATTTATTATTATTTTTTTATGCTCTAATGGCCCTTGTCCTTCCAGCCAGCGAACACTTCTACCAAAGGGAACCTCGTCCTCCCCGCGGCAGGAGGAGGCTCCCAGCCTCCCTCTCCAAGGACGCCGTGGAGCCACAGGACTCCCCACGAGCTCTTCGCCACCGTCACAGCGGCAGCAGCCTGGGAAGGACCTAGCAGCTCTTCAAGGGTTTCATCCGGATCTTGCAGACCCCCGAGGCTGGGTCGCTGCTGCCGGGTACCAGGGTGTTGGGCAGAGCGGGGCACGGCGGGAGAGCCCTGGGCACGGTGGGACCCTGGTCCCCAACTTCTGCCCATCTCTGAAGCAGCATCTCTTGTCTTTGCCTGTTTGTCGAGAGTCTTTGCATGCACGTCCAGATTGGGTCAGAGAGAGCTCTTGGGGCCTGAAGAAGCAGGTGAAGCAGGTGCAGGTGCTCTCTGCTCAGAAAGAGTGGGTGAGGTTGGGAAGTGGCACGTCTGTGCTGTCGGAGACTGTAACCCGCCCTTTTGCTCTCTTTCCAGGTTGCTCCGGAGCCACAATCACAGTCCTCTGCAAAGTGCATCACTGGCAGAGCAGGTGCCAAACCGGACTGATGGCTGCGACGCAGAGCAGCTCCGGGGAGCTCTGCCCCGTCGCCCTCCTCGCTGCTGCCGAAACACGCGCCCTGCTTCCTGCGGTGCCTACCGGAGCCGCTCCGTGCGGGAGACCCGGACCCTCCGCGCCGCCCCCGCGACCAAGCGCTGCCCGGCGAGGCGGCCGGCGCGAGGCTGCTTCCTGCAGCCTTGTGCCCCTGCCAGCTTTATTTGTGCTGGCAAGTTCTGTGCCGCGCTCTGAGCCAGGAACTGAGCTCCGACAGGAGCAGCAGAGGAGCGAGCGGGTCCTGTGGCCTCCTTTCTCATCCCCGCCTGCGGAGAGTGGGGATATTTTCGGATAACGTGGCAACAGCACGACCCAGTGTTTTCGTGCCCCCTTTTCCCAGCCTACCTGCAGCAGGAGGAGAACTGCAGCTCCGAGGTGAGGGATGGGTGAGGCTCCCATGGGGCCTGCCCAGTTGTGTGGGTGCAAAGTGGAGCTGGTCAGTGATGGTCCCTGGTGAGCAAGGAGCCCAGCACGGGCATCCGAGGGCAGGAGATGCCCCGGGCTGAGCTCTTGCAGAGGCAGTGGTGCGAGCGGGGGGCACAGACGGTGCTTGTGTCCCCTTTGGCTGCCTCGTGCTTCCCATGGCCCTTCCCAGAAGGGCCTGGAGCCACCCGAGGTGTGCGTTGTGGAAAGGGTCCCTCTGCGGTTCCTGCCACCCTGATCAGCCGGGTGGCTCCTTCAGCACCATTCCTGGATCTCCGAGTCATTAGTGTCACTTCGCCTCCCTGAGTGCCTGGCCAGCTCTGCGCCTTCCCGAGGGCACAGCCGCGGGATGCCGAGCGACCGGAGCGGGGCCGGCGCGTGGCATGGATGCGGCGACCGTGAGTCCTTCCTCACTAAGTCCTTCCTTGCTCCCTTTGCCTGGGAACTGCCTGGCCCTTCGTGGCTGCTGGGGGCAGCCCCAGGCCGGGAACATCCCGCGATGGCCGTGGGGATGCAGCCCGTCCGTGGGGCCAGGTTGAGCGGGGGGACAGCGGGCAGAGCCACACGCCAGCCTCCTGGCGTTCCCCATGGCTTTAGTTTTGGAATCACATCCTGGCTGGGAGCTGTCGGCATCATGGGCTGGCCAAGCTCTGCTCCCCACTGCTGGGCTTGGCCATCGCGGTGGCTGATGTCACCATGAGCCAGGTGTCACCGAGTCCTCCGCTCCGCATTGCCCTCCGCTTCTGCCCCCCTCAGGCCTTGCAGCCCCCAGATCCATGGGGATGGCTGGGGCTGGGGTGCCGGACTGGGACCAGCTGTGGCTTCCAGCGAGGACAGGCAGAAGCATCCTGGGATCTGGGAGCATCCCAGGATCTGCATCCAGGGAGGGCGACAGCGGATCCCGCTCCGGGCAGGTGTCCCGGCGCGGGGAGGGGCTGACTCCAGCACTCCCCACTAGCAGGCGAGGAGTTAAAAACTCAGCCGTGTGATGAATATTTAACAGCAGCGCCCAGGCTGGAGCTGAGGATTTCTCCGGCTGGCGGCTGGCAGCGCGGAGCCCTCCCGGGCACTGCGCCGGGGCCGGCATCGTGCCCGGCACCATGGGGGCACCGCGGCTGGCCCTAACTTTCCTCACGCTGCCCCTCGTGGTCCGGGCGGCTGCTGGAGGTGAGTGGGTGGGTTAGGGGGCAGCCGGGGGGCTGGCGGGTGCTGTGGCAGAGGGGATCCGGGGTTGCTGCACGGGGATGGCAGCACCATCCCGGGCTGTTCCCGTCCCCTTCGGACAGGCCGTGGGCTGGCAGGGGTGTGTGGTCCAGCGCGGGAGCTGTGCCCTGCCCTCTGCACAGGGCGTCCCTGTCCTGCTGCAGCACTGGGGTCCTGCGTGACCTGCTCCGCTCCTGGATCCAAAGGGGCACGTGCACGTCTGGGACATGAGTCTGTGTGTGCAGGAGATGCCTTGGCTGGACAGCCCCTATGAGCCGGTGGGGATGCAGGTGCAGAGTCACAGGAGGGAGAAGTTTGGGTGCTCCGGGCCAGGCTGCCAGCGCTGCCGTGGTTGGTGTTTCCTGGTACCCGGCTATGCCCAGGGATGCTCCTGTGCTGCAGGAGCAGTGCAAGAAGGTGATGGGCTTTCCCAGAGCTCTGCCTGCCCTCGCACAGCCAGAAAGCTGCTTCCAAGCCGGGTCTGCTCCAGCCGGGAGCGCTGCTGCTCCCCAGCTCGGGGCTGCGCTCCCCACTACGCGGCAGTGGGTGCAGAGGTGGCGGGACAGGCGCTGCGCGGGGGCAGCCGCCGGACTCGTGTCCCAGTGGGTGTTTGTGGGCCGCGACAGAGAGGGGGGTTTGGTCCTTGGAGGGTCTGGGAGGGGGAGCTGCAGCACAGAGGGGATGCGCTGAGGCCCCAGGCGCGGCGGTGAGCGCGGAGGAGAGGGCA
>JAVCKT010020720.1:0-25872 GCA_032273925.1 Rhynchotus rufescens | reverse complement strand
CCCCTAATCTGTACTGGTGTCCGGGGTTATTCCTCCCCAAGTGCAGGACCCTGCACTTGCCCTTGTTGAAGTTCATGCGGTTTCTCACCGCCCAGTCATCCAGTCTGTCCAGGTCCCTCTGGATGGCAGCGCAGGCCTCAGGGCTGTAGGCCATTGCTACTGTGCCAGGCCATTATCTGCAGCCCATTGCTGCTGTGCCAGGCGCAGGGGGCAGCTCGAGGGACGTTGCCTCCCCGGAGCAGATCCCAGACAACCGTTTTCCCTGGCTGCCAGGCTGCAGACCCTGGAGACCCAGGGCCCGCTGTGTTCCTCCAGCCCTTGAGCCACCCTGTCCCCGCGTGGAGCCCTCCTGCTGACGCAGGCGCATTAGGCAGTGCCAGGAGGTGACTGTAAACCCCCCCGGCTTCTTCCTTTCTCTGCCACGCAGCTCCTCAAATATTTGCCTTGCTCCTTATAATTCATTTCAGCCCATTTTTTACGCTGCTGCCTTTGAAACTGCGTACGCACGCTGCCCGGGCGCAGGGCTGAGCTCGCACGGCAGCAGCAGAGCCGGAGCTCCCTCACGAGCAGGGGTTTTCACGGATGCACATGGGGCTCCTTGCGGAACAGAGTCGGCCGTGCCACTCGGCTGCAGGAGCTGTGCCTAACATCCCCATCCCAGGAGCCAGGTGAGCGTGGAGCCTAAAACTGCATCCCTGCCCACCAGCCACTTTGACTTAAGGAAGGCTACAAATAGTTCAGAAGGACCCAGGGGAATTAGCTGTTCACATCTAAATGAAAATCACCTGGGAGCTGCATTCTTAGGGGCTTTGCAATCTCCCCTGTTTTTTTCAGACAGCCTCCTATCCTTGGCAGCAAGTGGTCTGAATCTCCTTAGAAGTGATGTCACCTTTTGGATGTGACGTCATCTGTCAGCTGACATCATCAGTGGCCAGCGGCGACCCTGCCAAGACGCATCTCCCTCACTGCAAAGCTCCTGTGCAATGGGGGAAGCGGGCGGCGCTCAGGAGCCTTTTCAAGTTTCCCTTTAAGTAGCACTCTGAAAATCGCCAAATTGTCCTTTCCATCAGGGTTCAGTGCCTAAAATAAAAAAGTGTAACTTTTTTTCCAACAAAAAATGGAAAACATCCCTCGCTGGGGGTCATGATCTCTCATTCTGATAAATATCAAAACCAGTCAAATCCTTTCCTTACCCTCATATTCCTTCACATACACAGATTTTAAAATCAAAATGTTTTGGTTAGCTTAGCCCATCTGTTGTTTGGAAACAGATTTATGGGGTAGGATTTTACTGTCGTCCTAATAAATGCTCCTTGATTGCAAGTCACAATGGTCTGAGCTTAAATACAGGTTACTGCATTCTGGCACCAAACCATGTGATAGATGCTGCAAAAAAAATAGGGAAAGCTCAGCAAATTGGTCTTAGAAAACAATTGTTTCAATCAATTTTGCCTATAAAACCTTAACGGGATTTTTTTTTGCTCAACGCTCACGATCTGGGCTGCCTTGATTCATTTCGATGGGATATATGGGCTACATGGCATTATTCTGCTTTTATTATTTCTGCTGGCTGACCTTGGAGCAGCTTTGGAGGATGTACCCGCTCGGTCTGCCTTTTCCCGAACATCCTCTCCAAGGGAGCGCTGTGCCGGCCCAGCTCCCGGCTCGGCGTGTGCCCAGCCTGACGTGCTCAGGAGGCACCACCTGGGGACGGTTCAGACGGGTCACGGTGCCTTGCCAGCCTCAATAAGTCAAGCTTTGCTACACCTTGCTGCATAGCAAGCAAGCTCCCTGCTGCAGGGTAGACACGGGCGGACACTTCCCAAAGATCCTATTTTATATTCTGTCCTACTGGTAAATTCATTCGTTAGAGCACTCATGCAAAATGGATAATGCAAATGGAACCGCTACATTTGGAAGTAAGCTTATTTTGGTACAGCAGAGAGTATTAGCACGCTGGGTTGTTTTCTTCTTCTTGTTGTTCTTCGGGGTGTTCACCCAACTGTAGAGCCCAGAGCCCTCGTTTGAGAGGTAGGGAGGGTGTCCCAGGGCACCACGGGCTGGAGCCCAGCGGTGACGTGGGCCGGAGTGGCCTCACAGCTCTGCAGCCTGCTGAGTGATAAATTCCTGCAGAGCGTGGACAATTGCGGGTGAAGGAATGGAGAGGCTCGCTGTGGACTCACCAAGTGGCCACTTGCCCCTGCGCTCGCTCGGAGTGACACTAAGGTGCAGGTGAAAGGCAGGGAGCACGGGGCCTGCGGGACGTCTCTGCCTGCGCGGGATGCCCCTCGGCTCCTCCCAGGTCCCCGCAGCGGTTGCAGGCGGGAGCTGAGTTCCCCCTGGCAGCAGGGACTGCTGCAGCACAAGTCGCAGCGGAGGCTCCGTCCTGGTGAGCTGGGCTGCTCTCTGCAGCAGAACCTCCCTCTCTGAGCGCTCCAGCGTCCTGCATTAAGCTCAGACCATGGAAGAACCGCCCCTACCCCTTCCACACCTGCTCTTCGGCCAGCCTGCCCTGCTCAGATGGCTTTTCTTCAGTTCACCTACTCATTTGCGACGGTCCTGAGGGAGGATGATACCCCCCCAACAGATGGGACATGCAGTGGGATGGGGGCGAACAAAGCAGAATATATAAAGGTCTCCCTTTAGCAACATCTTCTCCCAACAGTCTGTTTTTGCTCTGCACAGCAACTTGCCGTTCACAAACACTCTGGACAAGCCCAGGCCAATCCTGCTCCATCCTGCAGGAATTAACACTTCCAAATCATCACTGTGAATTGTGTCATTGATCAGCGTGGTGAGGAAAAGCCAAATGTGAACTTGGTGTCCATGGGTAGACACTTCAGAGGGAGAAGAAGACAAAACAACCAGCGGGGCTCCACTGAGCTCCACAGAAAATTCGTGTACAGAGATGGAATCACAGAATCATTAAGGCTGGAGAGGAGCTTCACAAGTGCTTCCCTCCCTGCCTGCCTGCTGCTTCGAGGCAGGCCCATGCCAGAGACAGGGGTTGCCCCTTCTCTCTGCCACCTCCCCGAAGGCACAAACCTTCCTACTCCTTCTGGGAAACTGGAACCTGGGTCAAGCCTCGTTTGGAAAACAGGCCTCTCAGGTTTGCTGGGCTCTGCAGGGAGGCTGCCCTGCAGTCTCCAGCTGCAAGTCAGCACCATCTGCCCACGGCGGTCGCAGCACCACGTCACCCCGGGGAGCCTCTTCTGCAGGTGGCTCCAGGGAGCGCAGACCCTAGTGCCCACAGGAACCTGCGAAGGGTCCCAGCACGTCCTAAAGGGTCCCAGAACGTCCCAGCTGGAGCACGAGACTGGAATCGCAAAGAGCTGCTCACTGGGACTGCACAGGAAGCTACACAGGGAAAGGACGCTCATGTGCCTTTGATTATTTTGTAAAACAAATTCATTGCCATCAACAGCAAATGTACTTAACTGCTCTGCAATCTCCTTATGGGAAGGCAGCAAGGAGCTGAGCCGAGTGCTGGGCTCTGCTCAGCCAGCACCAAGGAGGCCCAAGGTTCAAGCACGGCCCAAGCCACCCGCTACCCCTTCCTGAGCACCCCGCTCTTAGGCACGGCAGCAGCGACGCACCGGGGACACCACAACAGCCTGGAGATGTTTCAGTGCTCAGCTCTGTGTCTCACTTAGGGAGCCACGCGGGGAACACACTTCCCGTTGTGTCTCTCCTCCTGCCTGTCTCCTCTACGAAGCGAATGACCTGCTGTTATGTGGACCAGTCACAATTTAGGATGACATGGAGCTGAAGGCTGGAACGTGTGCAGTAGGTACCAGTGTGCTGCCTCGGTCCATGGTGCTGTGAGGGAGAAAGAGCCCCGCTTTGCCATGAATTAGTGCTCAGGCAGCCTGGGGTCATCAATCTATAGCTTGCATGGCTGCTCTCCCTTAACACGCCCGGGAGCACACTCGGCTTTAGATCATGCTGCACGTTAGGCTGAGCTCCAAAGCAGGGGAGAAAGACTGGGGAGGAAGATGAAGCTGTCTCGGCCAGCTTTCCTTGTCCTGCAAATATGCTCCTGATGTGAACAAGGCTGCGGAAAACTAAGAGTCTGAGAGCACTAAGGTTGGAAAGGTTAGAAAAACTAATCCACTCTTTTTGTAAGATGGTGTCTCCACTCACATTAAGCCTGACGACTTGTTCTGTGCACAGGAATCTGGCTGGGAGTAGCCCAGGGGCCAGCCGTGGTGGGTGCTCTTGCTTCACGCCAGGCTGCTAAGTCTCTAAGCAGAAACCCCCTGTCTGCAGACTGCCTGCCCTGTCCTTTTCCCCTTAACGTGGTGTCAAAGAATTCAGAAAGCAAGATGGTTATAAAAACATCACCAAGCCCTTTCTGCAAGAGAGGAGCACGTTACCGAGGAAGCTCTGTGGGAAAACACCACAGGGGCCTGCAAATCAGCGGCCCCATGACCCCTGTGGTCTCGTCTGCCCAGCCGCTCCCCTCGCACCTCTATTGCTGCACAACTTCCCGCTCCTTCAGGAGATCCCTCTGTTCTTCCTCACCTCTCACACCTCAGCACCACCCGCATTGCATAACGACCCTGAAGGAGACAGCAGAGCCTCAAGCGACTAGACAACAACCACGGAAGGCCCTCTTGGGAAGCGACTAAAAGCCAAGCGTTACTCTCAAGACGTGCTGCTTTAGCATCCACAGGGAGAAAGCAGGAGAATGGGCCTTTGCGTGAGGAGAGGGGATGTGGAGAAGTGATTAGGGATGGCCGTGCAGCACAGGCCCTGCTCACCTCCTCCCACTGGTGGATGTAGCGGATGAGGCGGGAGAGCCGCAGGAGCCGCAGGAGGCTGAGGATCTTGGTGAAGCGCACGATGCGCAGGGCCCGCGCCGTCTTGTACACCTCGGAATCAATGCGGGTCTCCACGATCAGGAAGATGTAGTCCACAGGGATGGAGGAGATAAAATCCACCACAAACCAGCTCTTCAGGTACTTCATCTTGATCCTCTGTGGGTCAAGGATGATCTCTGTGTTGTCCTCCACCACAATGCCTGTCCGGAAGTTGAGGACAAGGTCAATGAGGAAGAACGTGTCTGACACCACATTGAAGACAATCCATGGCGTGGTGTTTTCATCCTTGAAGAACGTGATGCCCACAGGTATGATGATCAGGTTCCCTACCATCAGCAGCAGCATGGTCAGATCCCAGTAAAACCTGGACAGCAAGACAGAGACATGTGAGATTAGCCAGAGTGGGAGAAGAGGGAGTCAAGCTCAAGGGAACTGATCTGCTTTATGCTTCTCCATAGCCACTCGTTCCCTAGCTGTGCTAGTCTGCCACAGGTACTCCCAGTGCACAAGCTGCTAACGTAATTAAGTGCTTAATATCACAGGGACACTCACATTTACCTCTCAATGTGACTGTCATTCCATTCCTCACTCATACTCTGTCTTGGTGAGTACAGAGAAGAATCAGGTGCAGGACTGGACACAGTCACATTAAACTCTGACTGGGAGCTCAGGGCAACTTGAGGAGACACTTCAGTGTTTACACATGTGACAAGGAAAACACAGCTACCACAGTGAGTCTTATGAAAAGACAGAACAGGTTTTTGGAAGGGCACAAAGTCAGTGTGCCAGAATAGCCACTTGTTCCCACTATCTGGCTTGCTGAGGCAACACTGCCCTGAACTTGGACTTTAGGAGTGTGGTCATCACTCTGTAGACTTCCACGCCATGCAGAAATGACCCATGAAGCCCACAGTCAAGCACACGTTTCATTTGAAAAGCAAGCACAGACAACATCTCACTACTGGGCCATGAAAACACAGTCTCCAAGAGGTTTACATTCTCTTCAGGGGCAGGTCAATATTATTCTGTGGTCCTTACAAGTACATTAATTTTGATTCTTGAAGGGACACACAGTCTGTGTATAGTCCCTTATTAATTAATTTTATTTATTTATTTGTAAAGTTTTCCCCAGGCCTTAGTGTAAAAGTCATGTAATCATGTGATGTTGCAGCAACACTCCCAGAGTGAGGACTGAAAGCTCTTCTGGGTTTCCTGTTTTTCTGAGGACTTTCACGAGGCGGCCCTGTTGCCTGGCACAGCAGAGCTCCAGTCCCCTCCAGATGTTTCCCAGATGGAGATGCCAACACACTGTAGTTTCATACTATCAAGCCTTCATTGTTTCTACCTTGTAGGCTACAGGGCAATTACTCTTACACCACGAGATATCATAAATAATTTAAATTATGATGCACTTGTCACGGCAAATGAACAAAGTAAAGAGCAACTCATTATTTGCTTTGGTTGCTTAAACCTCGAGATGCAACACTCAGAAAACTGCAGTGGTTCCAGTCAGTCAAACAACCCAACAGGGGTTTTATCCTTCTCACCCTCCCGGGCAGCACAGAGGCCTACAGGGCACAAAGGAGGTGACAGCAATTAGCAGGAGCAGAGGACCGGAGCACAGGGAGCCTGTGCCCTCCTCGCGCCCAGAGCCCTCTCCGGCTGTGAAGCCAGCAGCGCTGCTGGGGCCGCGGCGACGCTCGGAAGGCACCCGGGGCGTCTGCCCAGGGAGGACCCCAAGTGTGGCTGTTTGCCCAACACAGGACAGCGGGATCATGGAAACGCTCCAGGGCAAACGGAGATGCTCAAAGCCTGGACTTGGTCGGAAGCGATCAGCCGTGGAGCAGACCCTGGACCCGTGCCTAGGGGCAGACCCTGAGCACCTGCAGAAGAAGGTGGCGTTAGTGAGGCCCATGGCACGGCAACCAGTCAGGTCAAATAAGGATGTGGCTTCTCATCCTAAGCTCGTTGAGCTCAGAAAAGCAAACTAGAAAGGGCAGAACGGGCCTCAAAAGCCCTCCCTGTAGAGGTTCTCTCTCCCTCATAAGAACAAATCACTTTGAAGGATCTTGAAGGCATATTTAAGAACCCAACTATCACAAGGTCCCAAACCAGCCCACCTAGAGCTTTCAGAAACATCCAGCAGGGCCTGAGGGCAACTGCCTTCAACAGGAGCACAGCTGGGCACCAACGTTTCTAGAAATGGCACCAGCTGCCACCCTCTGGCTTTCCAGGTGCGCTGTCCCTGTGGACAAGATACCCCTGGTCCTTCCGCCCTGTGAGCGGGCGCTGGGTGCTGCTAGACACCCAGCAGTGAGGCTGGTCCATGCGTTTCTAAAAGCAGGGCCACGCGGTCCCGCAAGACTTCGTACAGTAAGAAGTATAAATCTGAGCTGTGGTTTTCCTCACTAAGGGCCTGAGATGACACTGCAGCTTTCCTAGGCAATTAATCTCGGTAACGGCACAAGAGCGGGAAGCCTGGAAGCAGTGAGTGCATTACTGCCCGAGGTGAATACCCTCCAGACTGTCATACCACAGCCAGTCGTCTGGCATCCCCATCTACAGCATTTCTTGCTATTCCAGCTCAGGGATCCTCCAAGTGATTTCCCAGAGGCTTTGCAGCTTCCAGTGACAGTCTACTGACGACTGTCCACCGAGAGTCAAGGTTTGCAATGGGGACAAGCAGAGAGGAGGTGTTAAAATTCACCTCTTACACATGTTTCTTAAAGCATAGTTTCCCTCAGGAGTCTACTAGACATTTGAATATTGTCACTGACTTCCTTTGCTTTAGATACTTAGATGCTTTCACTTACAAGCCAGAGATGCTAATAAACCTTTGTATCCACTGCTCTAATAAAAGGGCATCCAACGTGACAGGGAGGAGACAACACTCAGGCTCTAGGGAAGAAGTCAAAAAAGCTGAAAATCACCAAGAATTCGGCCTATGCACTACCCCAGTAGAGCAAACCCACGTGAGACTGAAGGCAGGCTCCTCTGAAATCAAAACTTAACTAGAGGGTCCCACTGCTCCTGCACATTTTGATGCTGCTGGCAGGTTAAGTGCGATGTGCTCAGGGTGCATTCAGAGCAGCCAGACTCTCCGGGTGTGCAACACCACAGAGGTCTGATACCAGCCATGTGTCATTTTGTATTTACGTGAGGAACATCTTCTCACTCCCGGTAAATTATTGGCCAGAGTGAGTAACGGTTCATGTGATGTATGTAAGGGCGAGCACCAGCTATTAATAACCTGTGTTTTCTGCATTTCTGCTGTTCCTTTCACGCAGGGATTGCACGGAGCTGACAGTGATGAAACTGGCTCCCAGGGACCCACGAGAGGCAGACGGAGCTGTTATCCCTGGCTTACAGCTACAGAAGCCACATGGCGGAGTGGAGAGCATGGGATCTGCCCACCTCAGTCCAAGGCGAAACAAACATTAGGATCTGAACTCGATCCTTGAGTTGGAGCAAACCTGAAACTTGCCGTCTGGCTCGAGCAAGAGTCTAGCAGGTATCTGGCTCACAGACATCTCCCTCTGATGTCCTGTCTTGCCTCTCACGCTTCTCTTCCTGTTTTCAAACCAAATAAACAATTAATAAGTATGAATGTACAGCTTCATTGTAGTTGATGTTGGGAGCAGCTCGCAGCACAGAACAGCCAGCACTGCATCACCCAGGCACCCTGCTCTACCACCCGTGCTTTCACACCACATTCGCACCCTGCGCACACTTCGTAGGGCTTGAAGAGCTCGGTGTCACCTGCACCTCTGCCTCTGAGCTGCTAGTTCCTGATGCTAATTCCTGATGCAACAGACTGCGAGCTAGGCACGGCAGAGACACTGCATGGCAATGTGTGCTTATAATGCTAGGTCCATCTGACCACATGGCCACTTCATAGGCACTAGTTTGTGGTTTTGGCTAAAAAGTTCCATCAGTTTTTGGCTCTAACACATAACATAACAACAGGCTGGGAATGCTGCTTTCAGATGTCTTTCCTTTATTAAACAAACGTTGCTTTTTCAAAAATCTTGATGCAGTGAAACCATTTAGAGTGCAGGAGCTCAGGAGGCCGAGTGATGGCTGGACTGAAAACACGGGCGGGCCGAGGCCGGGCTGGTCGGTGCCCCTGTGTCACTGGGGCATTCAAGGACTGTCCCCGAGCGCGGCGCATTTGTGGCCTTAACGTCTGTCCTGCTTGCTCGGCAGTGTTTGCACTACCGAGAGAGAACAGAGTGCAGCAAGCTGCCCGCTCGGTGGATAGAGCTCGCTGGGTATAGAGCTCGCTGGGTGCCTTCGGCTCCTGCGGATTGGAGCGCGGAGCTGCGCGACAGCGCACGGAGAGGACACCGCTCGCTCCTCAGGCTCGCTTCACACGGCCACCTCTATGGACTCGTGCTTGGTCTTTGGGGAGGTTTTCTTGAATTCAGCTGTCAGTTTGACTCAAGACCAGCTACTTGCTACGGTCTGCATTTAGCCTTTCGCTTCGATTATCTGCAGTCTACATAACTGCTCACCTAATCCCCCCTGAACAGGGCCGACTTCCGTGCTGTGTTTGCAGTTTAATGCATATGCTCGCATTATTCTTTAAAAACACATAATACATCCACCGAATGTGGTGAGTGGAAAATTAGCAAATGCAGCAGTTTTGTAAGCCGTGGCGCTTGCACCCGGACAAGGCAGCACGTGGGCTCCCGTGGCTGCTGCTGCCCCTTTTTTAACCTAACATCACGTTAGTGACCACCGCTTGACACCAGGCCCTTCGCAAAGCGACACCCGGGCATTAACAAGCCCAAGAGATGCCAATAAGGGGGCCCTGTCGTCCTGTCTTGCACGTAGGGAGACTTTGAGATGCAAAAGATTTCAGTGACTCCAGAAGTCGTGGATTCCTACTTCCCAAAGCAATTCCGAGCCAGGCTCTGTACCGTAATTTGACCAGCAGCACAGAGGGGAAAATTTCCATTCTTTTTCACTGTAAAAATGTAAATACACACCTCACATGGTGATATTCTCATTCCAACTGTAATACCCGACAATTTGCAAACCACACAGCCGAGGCATTGATGCATTCACCCTACTATATCAGAGCACATTATGATTTATGCCCTTTCTTTAACTTAGATTAGGGAATGCCCAGGAGCAATCCGAGGCCCTTTAATCAGTCAGTTCCCTGACACTGCCTAGGATTCACCCACTCTGCTTGCAGCCGCCTTAGAGAGAGGAAGGTTTGCAGCACAGAGGCGTTCACAGGCAGCAACCGAGGCTACTAAGGGAGACCTTCCTCGCCAGGATCCACAACACGGGCATCCCAATCCGCTGCACGGGCGCCCGGCACGTGCCCAACATTGGAGCTCGGCAGCTAGGGGAGCGGGTTGCACGTGGCCGGGGTAATAGCAGTTCTGGACATCTCAGGTCGACTTCTATCACCTCATCCTGCAGCGTGTTCTTTAGAAATTGCATAAGCATTTTTAAGCTGTTTTTGGTGCAATCTGCCACTCGGTAAATGCAAATGTACTGCAACACTTTACCCTGCCCTTGTGTCGCTCAGAACCCACGTGCTCCATTTCCAGTGGTGCTGAGACACAGACTTGCCCCATGGATGAGGCAGGTCACACTGGATCCCCCACCACGTAGAGGCCACGGTGCTGAACCCGCTCTGCGCTCCTGCCTATAGACACCTGCCAGCAAATCAAATGGTACCTTAAGTCCCTACTTAGAACCCGGTCTCCATTCCCTGGGAATGCCTAGCAGGATGCAGCAGGCGATGGGAGCCTGGAGGAGAGATCTGCGGGCACAGGTTTGATGGGCGAGGAACGCAGCGCCGCAGCCGCAGCCGTGCCGCTTCCCGAGGCCTTCTCCAGGACCCCGGCACCGCATCCGCCCTGCGCTGAAGGAAGGAACCCCCGTGCCCCCGCAAAGCTTAACTGCCTCTTCACGTCCCAGACGCTGCGCGGATAGACACGTCCTGCCTCCTGCTCCCGCCGCCTCCCATGCTCAGCGCCAAGGGGTTTCAAGGTGGTAGATGTGTATTGATTTAAGAGCGCTCCCAGCATACATTATGCATAAGATTGACATGCTAAGGGCCTGGCAATCTGCATTGTTTGATCTTCTGAAGGCTCTCGCTTGTATGAATATGGAAGAGTTCCTCTTTGTTTGCTGCTCATTGATCCAGACTTTGACCCTTCTGTGTGCGCGTTTATCTCTGATGATTTAATAATGAAAAAGACCAACACACTGAGGGAAGGAAGGAAGGAAGGAAGCCCCTTTAAGGGACTTATTACCATGGCAACTTGCCATATGTTGTTCTTGTCGAGAATGAAGAGATCAATAAAGGCTGCAGCTTCCAAGTCACCAGGAATATGTTGGGGAATGTAAAGGACTGAGGCGGAGGGACATGCATAAGTTGTGACATTATGAAGTTCAGGTCCTGGCCGAACTCCAACATCCAGCATAACTTCAATTCAAACACTTGGGCAGTCTGTTACATGGATGGATTCGCACGAGGCAGCCCTGAATTGTCCCAAATTGCAGGGATATTTGGGCTACTGATTTGTACCCAGGCTGCTACGGGCTGGATTCTTAGCTGTTTTGTCCCTGTTGACAACACACAAGTTTCCCCAGGATGGGGACGAGAGCCTCTTCACTAGGATCCCACATCTACTAAAATTAAACGCTAAAATAGGGCAGAGAGATGACGTGAGTCACACACCGACGTATTGTCACACGGACGTGAGATGGGAACGGCGCTGGAGACGGTGGTGGGCAGCAGAGGAGATGGCTCCACGCACTGCTCGCGGGCGTCCCGCTTCCCTGCCCCTTCCCACGGGTCCTGGCGAAGGGGCGAGAAAGGCCAACAGCACCTGCCGGGTGGGAAAGGACCTCTGGCCGCATGAGATGCTAAAAGGTTCCTCAGGGATAGTGCCGAGCCCCAGCTTGGCGTTCAGCGGGAATCGGGATGCCAGACGCCCCATATGGAGAGGGAGGAGAAACAGAAGGTCTCTCCTAACAACATTCCCAAGCTCTCGTTCGGGCTCCTAGGGCCAGCAAGGTTTGGGAACCACCACAACCTTTGAGCCTGCACCACCAGGACAAGCATTTGCAATGTGCATCAGCCTCCTAAACACCGAGCTTGCTTAGGCGAGAGGCTGGCACTTAACTCCTCTTGCTTTAAACTAGAAGACCAGCAAACAGGGGAAGGGCCCTAGAGCCTTCCTGAGCCTGAGGATGGATCAGACCTGAGGACGGAGCCTGATCCAGCTGTTTTTCACCCACCTGAAGCCATTCGCTCTCCGCCTGACTGCAGGATGAGGCCCACATCTCACCTGCTCCTTTAAACTTCTAATGTTAAAATGTCTCAGGAATAAATCAGTGAAAGAAGATTGAATTGTTTCACAGGTGTGAGGATTTCTGTCTCTGCTAGACCCCAGCCAGGCATGCTTAGTGTGACCCTCTGCTTCAGCCCTAGAAGTACCTGGTTGGGGGAAAAAAGAGCTTGACCTTTTTCCTGCTTCACAGCAGGGTGGGAATCCAGAAAGCCTCCAGAGACAGGCAATGGGAAGCTGTTTTTTCCAATAGCCTGCCGGAAACACCGAAGTCCTCGTCTGCTGTCTGTTGGGGTTACTCCATGAAAATGAGCAGAACAGCCCTGATTTACACCAGCACGTCCAGCCCCGGTGGGAAATGTCAGTGCTGGATCACTGTTCCCGACAAGTGTCAACAAGAAGTGCCAGCCTCTGCAGGGCAGCGAGGAGGGATGTTGATGGTGGGAGAACAGGGGAGCAAGGATCCGACGGCACCATGCGGCAGGGGCTCCGTGCGTTTCAGCTGCAGGGGCAGAAAATGCCCTTCTGCCCAGGCTCCTCACGGCCGCTGCCGCCAGCCTCCCGTTCGCCTCCCGTTGCTCGGGCCAGACTGGAGCTCGATGAGCCCTGCAGGCTGAATCCGCTGGCACCCGGGCTGCTCAGGTGTCCCAGGCCCCAGACACGGATGAATCACCTTCTAAAAATGCAGCAATTAAGGAAGCAAAAAAAAAAACCATCCAATCCCCTCTGACTATTTTAGGTCTCAGAAGAAACACACTGTGCTAAGGCTACGCTTATCTAAGGCATCCACGTGAAGGCTCTATCCCTTCCAAACGCCGGCGGCCGGATTAATCCCTGCACGGAGGGGACGAGCGTGCGGATTGCAGCGCTCTGAGCCTGCTGGGCTCGGGGCAGGCGTCCGTGGGCTCGACAGGCACCAGCGCCCTGAGCACCCTGAGCACCAGCCAGGAGCTCCCAGGCAGTAGGGACCCTAGGGAAAGCAGCAGAAGCAGGAGGGGACGGAAGCACTGCAAGCCTTCTTTGTCTTTTTATTATTATTATTTTTTTTTTAGGTTCAAAATAGATATTTAAGTGGCAAGCGTTATTAGTTTTTATCAACGCTAAGAGAAAAGACTGTTTTACTGTGTGCTTTGAGATAAGAGAGTAGAAAACGCAGAAACTCTGGGTATTTAAAATATCCAGATGAAAATATCTGGGTATCTGAAGCAATACCTTCGGACACACTCTGTAACCAAAGAGGGTGTTTTGGGTCACCAGTAGCACGGAAGATGAAAAATGCAGGGGCCAGACGGGGGGCAGAAAAGAGCCCTCCCATCCAGTCAGGGCCGCAGAAACTGTCTGGCTTTGGGTGTCCCGTGTGGCTCGCAGGGTTTTGTCACCCAGAGCGGCTCTGAAGGGAGATGGGGTCACCCAAGCGCTTCCACCTGCCACATCTGTGGCGTCTGCCAGGACTCGGGACACGCACGGATCCCTCGGCTCTTTGCGGGACATACTGTGGATTCCTCTCACTCTGGATCTGCCGTCTGCGCTGAGGATGTGCTGGGGATTCTCCTGGAGCCAACTGCTAACCCACGCTGCAGGGCCTCAGCGACCCACAGCCCCTCTCCACCCCTCCGCTCCAGTTAATCAAACTTCCCAAGCAGGTTCCAGCTCAGGTCTCTTCTTTCCTGATCATTCGGAATCCCCACTGGAGCTGGCATAATATCTCTCTCTTAAATATATATATATATATATATATATTTGTAAATTTTAAATAAATTCTGCATTTATACAAAACATGAACACACTGCTGCAAAGCACAGCAGCTGCTCGCTCCAAGTGCATCAGAGCATGCAGTGCTGCTCCTCCAATATATATAGCACGTTTCCGCCAGAGGCATCCAGACAAATAGTGATGGGCGCCATTAGGAAACGCTTAGATAAATCTTTTCCAGTACGGGCTGGGCCTGATCTGCTCTACTTAAGTCAATGGAACTCAGCCACCGAGCCCTGGGGGAGCAAGTGCCAGCCCTAAGTCATTGCTTTGATTAATTGTTCTTGGGAAGGAAGAATTCATTAGGTATTCAGCTCGGCAATTAGAAATAAATATATTTTTGGAATGAACAACCTGCCAGAAACAAGTTGTTTCAGAAATACATGGGGATTGATGCAGCCCGTTTGCCATCGCTGTGCACCAGCTCCCCATCCATGCGAGCTGGGCTGGGAGGGCAGCTGGATGCTTGGGAGCTGCACGGCTGCCGTCGGGATTCTGGGAGCAGATTCCTCCCTATGTCGGTTTTCCAGTCTGTAATCAGGAATAAATCCCCTTTGCTGCGGCACAGGAACGTCGCCAAGCGGGGTGTGCGAATGGGGGGCCCGTGCAGCGGCAGCAGCGAGGAGAACCCCGCACAGCCCAAAGCTCGAGCCTGCGCCTTGGCCCAGTGCCTACGAGCACCGGCACCAGGCGGGACCCGCTGCAGGGCCCAGGACTGCCCTGGGGCCAAAGAGGGAACACAGCCCACGAAGAGGGAACACAGCCCACGGTTTGCTTGGTTTGCTCGGGCTCGCCTCGTCCTGGGCCGCTGGGCTGGCACCGGAGTCACACCGAACTCCGCCTTTGTCCAGGAGCAAACTCTCCAGGACGTTTTCTCCAAACCCTGCAATACACTTGGAGGTTTTTACTTCTGCTTATAGGAGCCTGTCCCACTGCAGCAGGCGCCGACGTAGCCTTTGATTTCAGCAGAGCAGGGACGTGCTGCCACGTTATGGAAATTACCTGGGAACCTGTGTCCTTCGGTAATGCCCAGTTAAGTGATTTCTGTGGTTCTTCTTTTAACTTTTAGCTAAGCTACTTGCTCTGTTTAAAAAAAAAAAAAAAAAAAAAAAAAAAAAAGCTTAGTAATAAGTGTAATAAGTAAGGCAAAAGCTCCTGTTTTCTTCCCTGTTCTCCTAAATTCATCCCACTAGGAAAACAGTCAATGTGACTCAGTGCCCTGGGGGGCACCCAGTGCTTCCCAGGAAGGCTGAGCAGGAAAGAAGAACGACGGGAAGACTCGGGGAGTCGGGATGCTGCGCAAGCGGCTCGAACTGACATCCGCAGCGCTCCCGGGCCTCCCTGGGAAGCAGGAGCCTCAGCCGGAGCACGGCGCTGCCTCCCCCGGCCCCTCTGCCAGGCGCAGAGAAATGTGCTCCCGGGTGCAGCCAGGATGGGGTGGATAGGGCTGAAAAGGGCAAAACTCAGAGACAGGAGCGGGACCACAGAGGCGCTTTGGAAGGCGGTCCTAAGCAGGGCACTAGTGCGTATTCAGAGAGCGTCTTCTCTGGAACTGGTCAGTTCAACTGCCCCCACAGGGCCTGAGCAGAGTAAAAATGTGGTGTTTCAGAAGGTCAATGCTAAGACCTAATTGCACCCCGAATTCTCCAGCCTTTGCTTGACTCTGTTGCTCAGTGCTCAGACACAGGGGCAGAAATTCCACAGCTGGTGTCCAGGAAAGGCAGAGAGCAGATAGCTCTGCTCTCACCTATGTGCCTTAGCCCATTAGATGCTCAGAATCTAAGTCACGGATCTCCTTTATGAAAAACAATGTTGAGTCAGAAGTAACTCTTTTGTAGGCAAAGACAGAAAATTCCGCCCTCTAAAACCCTCCCACAGTAGCAGGAGAGAGCCGGCCTCCCTGAGACCTACTTTGCAGATCTATTCCACATAGACAACGGGAACACAGTCTTGCATCTAGCACCGTGGCGCAGCACTAGCAGGTCCCAGACAGTGCTAGACACAGTGACCATATGTGCCTTAGAGACAGGCACGCGAGGCAGCCGGGCTGGAAGCAGCAGACGGATCCCTCCTGTCACCCTGCAACGGGTGCTCCCTGAGCAACCTGGCTGCGTGTGGCTACTGAGGAAAACTAACTCCAAAGAGGTGACGACGTCTCCTTCCGGATCCACAAGAACCCCAGTGGATGGAGGGACTTCAGCCAGCGCTGTGCACGGAGGAGCCGCCTAAGACTGCAGCTTATACTATTGCAAATCCATCGGAAATACCGTCCCTTTCTCTTCCTGAGCCAACCAGGAACACATGTATTTTGCCTTTGAAGAACAGCTAACAAAGGGGCTGCGCTATGGCCAACCAAATGTCTTTCTCTCTGAAGGACAACACACCTCAGAGGGCATGTTCAGGTCAGGTACGAGTTTCTCCTTAGCAGTTTTCACTTGAAAAAGTTACTGCTTCCCTGCAGAAACTCAGCAATGAGGGTATGTACAGAAAGCAAAGCTTAAGGTCTAGCTGTTGGCCAAGCTGAAGGATACGTGGCTAGTGTCAAGGCAGCTCGTCTGCCTCTCTCACAGCTTGTCCCTGTTCTTCTTATCTAAAAGGACTTGGAAAAAATGCTGCTGGGCGGCCCTTGGGAGGCCTCGGGGAGGTGCTTAGGAACAGCTCAGCCTCGTGAAGACAAAATCCTACAGCAGCTGCCAAGCCCAACCCTGGAGGGAAGAGCCCGAGCCCCTCCGCACAGGGGACTTCAGCATCCGCGTTTCCTACCTGGATGCACACGGATAAGTGTCGTCTTTCAGTATGGAAGGGGGGCCCGACATCCCGTCATTTCCCACCGAGCGCGGGGGACTCTCCCCTGTGCCAAGGTCTGTGCTGACAGCGGGGACTGCGTCTCTGGGAAATGTCACTGCTTTTCATTTTCCTCCTTCGTAATTTCAGCTGTGGGAAAGAGACGGCTCGAGAGACACCTGAGTGCTTTGGGGCGGCAGGGATGGGGAAAGAGAGGGGTGCTCTGGACTGGGGCACCAGCGTCCCCGGCACGCGGGGAAGCCGCCCGCGCCGGGCTCTGCTTCGCGCTGCTCGGCACTCACGAGGTCCTGTATTAACAGGCACGCTCCCCATGTTATGGATTAATTTCCAAAGCAGACTCATTCACACACACATAACACTTCCACCCACACGCAGGAATGCTTAGACAGACACAAAACCATCCAGCAGCCAATTATTTGGGGAGGAACAGCTTGTATTAGCTCACGCTGGAGCTTAGCCTTAATTCTAGCGAGCTAGCGAGGCTGGGAGCCTCGCGCTGGTCTCCTGGCTGGCTGCGGATCGCAGAGCAGGGCAGATGATGTCAAGGCAAATCTTTTTGTTTGTCTGCAGTGCAGATTTTGCTGTGTGAATTTACTTGCAGATGAGGTTTCCGGATCCCCTGCTCCAACATGAGGAGCCCTAGGCCATGCTCACGCCTGCCGGGCTTAGGCAACATTCCCATTTGTGCTGCAAGGCGAGGATGCAGCGAGCAGAGCGTGCGACGGCCGCAGGACCCGCCAGGCAGGGCACGAGGCCCCTTGGCTGCTCTCTCTCAGCAGCCAAGCTCGTCTCTCGGCGCACACCTGGCTCTGCACTAGCACCAACCAACAGAACTCACAGCAAATCACCCGGGTCCCACCGCTGCCACACACACCACACGCGAGGACAAACATCCCGCTGGCTCCCGAGCCAGGCCCATGCATCACCAGCGGCTACGAAAGTCAAGAAGCTGCTTAAAACATTGTGGAGTCTTGTGGCATGACCCATGGTGCCTCCTCTTAGTGGTATCATCGCCCGTTTTCCAGTTTGAGGAAACGGAGACACACGGGGTACGTTTCGTCCTTTTAACCTTTATACGATGCTTGGGATTCAAAATGTATCTGCTGCTAAATGAGCACAGCAAAATGCAGATGAAATAAAGTGGAGCAGTTGGGTGCCAAGAGCCTGTGCTTGAAGAACAAGGCCTCTCCGGTGCAAAGGGACACAGCACAGAGCACAGAGCCCGTCACCCGTATCAGTATTGTTGGGAGAGCTGCTCCAAACCTGCCCTGCCAGGTCTCCTGTCACCTGGTGCTGCTCGCGCTGTAGAAAGGAGCCGCAGCTCCCGCCTGCAGCACCTCGTCTGCCTCCGCAGGCAGCCTCTCCATCCAAAGGGGCAGGATTTAATTCCCTCATTTGCACATTGGGATGAGGCTCCACAAGCGAGATCAGCCCCTGTGTGTCTCCAGGAAAGCACCTGTGTCAATATGATGGGCCCTCGTGCCGGCCTCGGGATTCCCGCTGGATCTGCATCCACTTGGCTCCTATGTCTTCTCCTGAGTTAACAGCCCAGCTTTGCTCCTGTCTGCACGGGGTGACCATCCTGGATGTCAGTCACTGCAAATATACTGCATGGAACGGATCGTTTGGATCTGGAAAGGGGCTTCCCAGGCAGCAGCCAGGTAAGGAGCAGCAGGAGGGCCCCATAAGGGCACCTTGCAGCCCCGCTCCCCTCTGCACTTCTGGAGTAGGGAGCGCTTTAGCGCTGGAGCTGCAGTGCGGTGCCCACGGAGCCCGGCTGCCCTCTCCTCCGGCTGAGCTGCCCTCGGAAGCAGCAGCCCAGGCGGGTCTCGCTGCTGTCACGTGCAGAGGTGAGGAGCCCAGGACGGAATCGCAGCGCTGTTTGCTCCAGAAACCTGACTCACAGGCTGAAAAATGAGTGTTTTGCAGAGGAATCATCTCACTGAGGAGAGCCCGGATACCACGGGAACGAGCCTTGCTGCTGGAAGAAGAGGTTACCTAAACGATTCTGAGCAAAACTTAAATCACTCTGCACTGTAATAACTCTGAGCCTCCTACAGCAGCGTGCAAATAAATGTCCTGAGGATACATATCACCCACAGCACAAATAAATGTCCTGAGGATACATATCACCCACAGAGCAAAGGGATGTCCTGAGGATACATATCACCCACGCCACGAGGGTGACGCTGCCGCCGGGCAGGTGCTGCCCCATCTGGGCTGTGCTTCCTCCACCAGCAGCCACAGGACTCTCCATGCTGGAATAAACTCGCTGCAAACCAGGGAAGCCATTAAGAGCATTTCCAAGGACACCAAGAGGCAGTCCAGAGTGGTTGCTCTTGCAATCCTTCCTCGTGGCCTTGGGCGCGGGGAGCAGGCACTTGTCCCCACATAAGGACAGCACGGAGCTCATGCACAAGGACCACATGGCCCAAGCAGCTGTGGGGAGGGAGATCTCCTGCCCCCAGGAACCTCCTCCCTAGGGCCTGGCCTTTCCACCCTCATCAGTGGAAATGGGCTTTTTTGTGGACTTTTGGAAGATAGAAGAGGAGCTGGCACCTTTCTCTTTGAGTGACATTCATGTGTAGGTAAATTGATTTAATGGCTTGTTAGAGTGCCAATTAGAGCCAACAATAACTCAATTGACCTATAACTGCCTTGGCACCAACAGAGCTCTCAAAAATAAGAGAAAAAGAAAAATCCCTGCTCTGGCAGAGATAAGAGCGCAGATAGCTGGTTTCCAGAGCAGGCTCAGGGATTCGTGGGCTTGCTAATGAGATGCTCATAACGCATCAGAAACAAAGACAAAATTCACTGGTTTCAAGCTGCAATGACACCACGTTATCTCCAGACTGAGATCACTCCTTTATGTGTGTAATAAATGGATCGGATGTAGCAGCGCTGGCTCTACAGCAGGAAAAGCTGCATGTGACAGAAACGGCGGGCGCCGCTACCTAAGCGAGCGATGCTGGAAACCCAGGTATACCAGCCAGTACTGACAAGTCCTACATGGATTCTCAAAAGACACTTATTAAAATAGTTTTCCCTCAAATAAAATCCATTTCACACAAATGCAATGGAGTCTGTGCTTCTGTGCAGACACAGCACTGGAAATGCTTCACTCCAAGGATGGAAAAACACTTCTGAGTTTAAAAAATAACAAAGAATAATAATAGAGTAGGGTTTGCCTGTGCATTGTTGGGCTGGTAGTATCCAAAGACGGAAAGAAGGATGAAGTAGAAGGGTTTAAATTGGAGGCAAAATGATTGCTCCTTAGGTTAGGAAGGGACTGGGAGAAAAGGAGGGATTTCTGTAGAGTTAGAGAGGTGACGGCAACATATAGAAGGAGAGGAACCACCGTCCCCGTCGTGCTGCAGCGCCCTGGCCCCGCGCAGCACATCCGCGTGAGATGCCACCCGCTCCCGAGCACAGATGTCATTGTCACCACGACGGGTGTCCGCTTCAAAGCCCTAACGAGAACGCAGCGAAGCTCCACGTTCACAGTTAGCCACTCGGGTTAGGCACCAGCAGAGCCGCGCGGAGCCGCGCATGTGAATTACGGTTAGGGGATGGTGCAAACCAGCTCTTCCCACAGCAGGGCAATGATGCCGCCTTCAAAACGAGAGGAAGGTTTTGAGGCAGATGCCTGCGGGGAAGAGATTTTCCATAGGGGCTTTATTGCTTTTAGATTTGAATGTTTCATAAGTGCCAAAAAATAGGAAAAGGGGCCATGCGGAAACAAGGCTGTTTATTCAGAATGAGATCTGAATAAGATGAAATAAATACCCGAGCAGGGAGTGATGGGGACAGCGTCAAAGGGTTTTTCCCAAAGGAACAACCACATCCCTTGAGCCCCGCGAAGGAGGCAGGGCTGTGCAGAACCTGCCCGCCCGCAGGCAGAGACCCGCACAAAGAGCCTGAATTAAGTTTGTGCAGGAAACCTTAATAAGGGCTCCTTCTTTAACGTCATTGCTCGCTTTAGCATCTATTTAGTATCTATCCATATTCTATTGCCTTATTTGTACCCGCTTACCTCATTTCTGCACATGAGCATAGAGGAAAATACTGTAATATGACGTGACTATGGTCCTAAGAGATATTTGCAGTAATAGCTGAAGTCTTTTATTGACGGGGCCCCTCTTGCCTGGAAACGTTGCCTTTGGCAGCGCCTGAACATGTCACCTAGGAGGGACCACAGTGTCTGTCCATGGAGCAAGGGGTTGCTCGCGCAAGGACACGGGAACTGAGGCTGTGCCACGCTGGGCTCCTCAGCTCGTGGTCCCCAACCTGTGTTTGCTCTCCTGCAGCCTGATTCCCAGCCCACTGAGGACAAGAGAAACCTAACCCGCAGGGTCAGTGGGATCTGGATCATCCCTCAGGTTCTCTCCGCTCTGTCCCCTCGTTCTGCTTCAGCCAATGGGCCAGGAAGGTCACGTGCAGGAAAGGCAGCCGTGTCCCAGTCGTGCTCGACCCCAGCACAGCTGCTGGGTGCGGAATTCAGACCCAGGACTAGCAGATCCCCCAGGCTGAGGGAACTCAGATCGGCGCTGAGGAGATCCACACGGGAGAGGAAAAGGCTTCATTTTTCAGGAATTCCCAGGCCTAGCCCCTCAATCCTTTCGCTGCCCCCAGAACGTGCTCAGGCTCCCAAGGCAATACGGGAGCGCACAAAGGAACCCAAGGAAGGAAAGGTTCTGCTTGCAGACAAATATCCAAAAGAAAAAGAACAACATGAAGATAAAAAAACCCAAAAATCTGAAATCAAGATGGTTTCAGAACAGGATATTTTCCATTGTTTTCAAGGAAGCACCGGATTCTCTCTTCTGTGAAGACGTTAATAGGTTATTGGGCAGTGAATAATGTGCAGTTCTATTTACATCCACAGTTTGGACTATTTTGGTCTTTCAGAGAGCGGGTCTGCTCTCAGGCCCTTCTAAAAGCAGCCCGCTACACATTTTTTGCGAGCAAATCTGGACAGCAGCTACCACCAACACGCTTCAGCTGACGACAGACCAGACAGATCAGTATTTGTCTGGGATTTTTTTATTAAACCAATTGTGCTGGATCAATGCTTCCTCTAAGTAATAAATTACAATTCTCTCTATCCTCCGAAAAAGCTTTCAGCGCCTCCGATAAATCTTGATGCGGGAAGCACCGCTGCCTGTGGCCTGCCGTGCAAGGAGCCGCGGTGCGGAGCGGCTCGAGGCGCTGGCACGTGTGTCGCCCCAAAACCTCGGGCACCTTTACAGGCACCAGCCCCTGCAGTAGGCACGGGTACTCCAGGGCATCACATCTGGCTTCTGTAAAGGTCATGTCACGTCTTTTCCCCTCACAATGGACTAAAAGCAGAAACCAACAGAGCCTAAGTCCATACTAATGGGCTTTACTCTGGGAGGGTCACAGATGTACCGTGGAAACTGGCCATACTGGATGGTAAAGTGGTAAATTAAGGAAGCTCTGCACCAGAATCAAGCCCCAACAAATGGGGTTGATGGCATCTGGAGAGGTGCTGAGACAAGAGTCAGGACTTTTGGAGACCCAAGAAAAGCCTGGTGGTAAAAAAGCCACTCTCAGAGGCGAAACTGGTTTCCCCCAAAAGACACAAAACAAGATCTGGGTCTGAATATGTATTAACTTGAAACTTTTATATCAGATCTAGGGCTTTAGTGTCCAGGCAAAGGGCGGGAGAATGGAAACTCGTGCCTCTTGCTACAACATCCTAATGCTCCCAGATCTGTGCCCATCTTCAGCCAGGAGCGCGCAGCACTGCATTGCATAATATGTAAAGGAGAAAATAAAGTCCTTTGGGTCAAGGATACACAGCTTCTCTAAATATTTTGATAAGACCTGCTGTTTGGTGCAATCTGCTGCATTTCAGAGGTCAAAAAATGTTATTCATATTCATGTGAGCTGTTCCCAAGGGAGATGCCTTAGCAGCATTCAGCAAAGGGAGGGATACAAAACCCTGCCAGAACCCAGCCAGGCTCCCACTCTTCTCCTTCACCGCAGCCCTTGTTCACAGGCCCTTCCGTGGTGGAAGTCCACACGTTCTCCCTCAGTGCAGCCAGTCAAATAGGCTGCGAGTGACCTCGAAATTAGCAGAGGGGACCAAAGTTCCCCCAAAGCACCCTAAGCAGTGACCCTACAGTAGCTCATGCACCTCCTGCCGGCCTCTCGAGACGTGTCCCTGGTGCCGGCAGCGCCGCTGACCCGCCTGATGCTGACACATAACTGCAGGCTGAAAGCGCAGCGTTTGCGCGCCGCGCTTCAGCATCGCTTTGGAAGGAGCACGAGGCAGCAGGGGATGAGCCCACCTGGAACCGGACACGGAGCCGCCCTGCGCCGGGCACGGACACCCTTTCCCGCTGCCTTCCTTCCGCACAAATGCCGGGCTAAATCGGGAGGATTGAATTATTAATGCCGACGGGTCGCATACGTGCACGCGAACACCCCAGTGCCAGCAGTGATCCCGGGGCTTGGCAGAGTCTCAATGTCCGGCTTATTTCCTTCCTTTGCACGAGGCTGGTAGGGGCCCTATTGCCAAGCCCCCCAGGAACAAAAACCTACCATTTATTGCACTATTATAAGGAATCTAGGAATTCTGGACCCGTCTCCCCGCCAAACAACCTTTCAGCACCGTCTCACCTTGGACAAGGTGGCTACGGCAGCTACTATTACAGTGCTCTTATTGAAGTTTGCCAGGCTGGTTTGATGCCGAGAATGCAGTTATAGATGGAGGGGATGGAATAAATCCGCTCTAGGCGTATGCATGGAAGACGAGCAAACTGAAGGCTACTTTGGGATAAATCCACTCACACTCAGGGTACTAACATGCAGATAATACCCAGGACAGCCCTGAGATGTGTTTGTTTTCAACAACAGACTCATGGCAAGCAAATCTGGAGCCACGAGAATGAAATTGCTGATAATCTTTAAAAAGGCAAGCACTCTCACCTTTCACCGCGAGATATCACTTGAAAGGAATTTTATCCCCTTTACAAAATGACCAGGCTTGCAAGGACTCAGTATCACGATGCAGCTACTGGGACCCTTTGCACGCTCGGGATCCTGGACTGCACAGAATCTAAATGACCGTGCAGGCTTCCAGTTCACAGAGCCTTCCAATAACGTTTCCTAATCCAAGCAAATATCAAGGAATCTGTGCAGCGCCAGTTCGGAATCTTCCAAACGTATGAAGCGCTTGTTAAACGTAGTGCCAAGGGGCTTCTGACCACCCTGCAACTCCTTCCTGCGAGATTCTCGCTAATTGTATTATAAGGAATAATGCAGGGCGTCTAGAAGAGTCCAAAATGTTAACAAAATCAGTATATAATTTGATAGATATGTGTCCGAATGATGTTCTTGCACTCTGGGCTTTTATATGAGATGTGAGCCAGTCGTAATTAAAGTTGAAGCAATAAACCCTGCCCATTGATTGCACTAAGTAATTAATTATTGATTGCAGCACTTTACATACATATTGCAGAGGACAAGTCACCTGTGCAGCAGACAACGCTTAACTCTCAAATACCTGAACCCAATCCTTTGCTCGGGCCCTACCGCTTACAAGTCAATACCCGTATTAACCTTCATGGAAATACTGCCAAACAAGTGGAAAAAAAGGCATCACTTCTCCCCAAGACAACGGTAACCAGTATCCACCCTAATTAATTCTGCAAATGAGTATCTGCAGATGCGCAGGGAAATCTTGCTCTATGTGGCCGTGAGGGGCTTGGGGTGCCCGTTTGGGAGGGCTGTGGTCGCAGGCGGGCTGGGTGCTGCAAGAAGCAGCCCCCAGAGGCCACGTCCTTGTCCTTGCCCAGCCCAACATCCTTCCCCAACAGGAGCTGGGCTATTGCCCAGGCAGAGCGCGGGCTTTGGGCCGCACACTCGGGAGCAGTTAAGCTGCAGACACTCTGCTTCGGTCTGGAGCTGAGCATCAGGTGGGGACATTTCTCCCCATTCATGCTCGGCTCCGGCGAGGCTTGCCTTCATCGAAATCCTAAGGGGGAGCTGCGTGCTCGTTCAGAATTATAATTTAAAATTACTACTAGCCTGAGAACACTAAAATTTAGCTGAAATATAAATGTACCCTGCAGATTGCTTGACTGGATTTGTCCTGAAAGAAACTAGAAAATTAGCCAGGAAAGTTATCCCAGGGTGCGAAGGCTGTGCGGGAAGGAAGGGCTGAGCTGGCCAGGGAGGGGAAGGGCCGGGAAGGGGGGCTGTACCTGAAGTCGCTGTAGGGATGGATGATCCAGAACCCGGCCGACTTAACCCTTTCCTGCTCCCTCTCCACGGCCTTCTGGCTGCCAAACATCCTCAAGGAGAATTTGTTGACCCCCGGCTGCAGCATGGCCCCGAACTGCCGCTGCATGAAGCCGGCCTGGCCCAGCCGCTGCTCCTCGTCCGGGCTGATCTGCTCGGCGCCTCCGCCCGCCTCCACCTTGATGGAGCTGGAGGAGCAGGCCCGGGGGGGCGGCTGCTGGCGGGGCTCGGCCGGCGAGGCCGGCGGCTCCCGCAGCGCCGGCTCCGGCCCCGCGCTGCCGGGGGGGCTCCTGTCCTCGCCGGGGGAGGCCGGCTCGCCCTCGCCGCCGATGAGGCGCCGCTCCTCGGCCGCGTCGTGCGGGTGCCGGCTGGCGAGCGAGGACAGGCTCCCTCGGAAGCGGCGGCAGTCGCCGTTGGTGCTGCTCTTGGCGGCCTTGGCGCCCGCCTCGCTCTCCAGCAGGCCGGGGTCCCCCCCTCTGCCGGGGTCCCCGGCGAGCGCCCGCGTGCTGCCCGCCGAGGGCGAGGGCAGCGGCTTGAGCCTGATGCTCTTCCTCCGAGTGTCCTTGTCGCTGTCTTCCTCCTCGTCCATGATCGACGCCTTGGCCCCTATCTGCTGGGGGAGGCTGTAGAGCCGCTTGCGCATGGACGGGGGCAGCTTGTCCATGGCCGCTGGTGCGGGCGGGCGGGCCCCGCGCCGCCCCGCGCCCCCGTCCCCGCCTCAAGGGACGGGAGGCAGCAGAGGCTGGCGCGGCCGCTCCTGCATCTCCCCGGCGCGCCGCAGCCGCGCGCTCTGCATCAGAGCGCGGCTCTGCGCCCACAGCGGCACGGAATCAGGAAAAATAAAAATAAAAAAAAAAAAAATAATAAAAAGAGGACAAAAACGGAGGGCAGGCGCAAAGCCGCGG
>JAVCKT010020718.1:0-17328 GCA_032273925.1 Rhynchotus rufescens | reverse complement strand
GGAAACCAAGTAATGGGAACTGTAAGCTCTGCTACGGTTCGGTGGCTTCAGAGCTCCATTAATTATTAAAGCAGTTAATTCTTCCACAATTACTAGCACATTGCAGCGTATTAGGCTGGAGGAAAGTTGGTCTCTGACCAAATCAGCCCGACCAGTCTATTAACCAAGGCCCCTGAGTCCTTTTGGACTCATGTCTTTATTGGAGATAGCTGCACCAGAACCCAGTACTCTTGGGCATTGGGAGAAATAGCCAGGCTTGCTCCCTTCCATCAGGAAGCAGGAATTCACACTGGTCCTGTGTCCTCTTGTCTCCTTCTTTCCAACAGCAATAAAACATCAGCTGAACCCCATGCTGCCGGTGAGCAAAGCTTCCTTCTTAATTAGTTAGGTCTTTCCCATGGTGTTCCAGCTCCTGGAGTCCTGGACTTCTGGAAGAAGTTGTCCTTTTGGGTTTCATTATTAAAAGACAATAAGAAGTGACCTAAATGTATTTTTTAAAGCTTAGTGGTTTGAAAACTTGCCTCATAGTTTTTCAATATATCAGACTGGCTATAGTAGAGAGAGCGTTTTTAGATGGCCAAATGAGGCAGAATATTTACATTGTAGTAATAAAATGATGTCTTTTATTAGGACATGTAGGATTACTACAATTTATTTTATCCTTTTTTTTCCAAATAATGGTAATAATTTTGTCTAATGATAGCATCAGTCAGAGAAATGCTTATTCAATCTAAGAAAGAAGGAGGGAAGTCTGACTGCATTTTCTTTGCGTGTAAAGCTTCTGTTTTTGAATGGGTTTCCTATGACATTGACCATTATATCTGTAATATGTATTTGTAGTTGTTTAAAGACCTGAGTAGTTATGGAATAAATTCTGACATGAGACAGCCGGGAGCCCTGTGGGGTTTCATTATGCTATTGATTTTTAAAAAATCACTACACATTGAAGAAAAGAAATGAAAAATACAACACTGTCATCTGACAGAGACACTGAGCACCAGATACATGCGCCTGAAGAACCTGGGTGAATATTTCTTTTAGTCTGTATAAATAATTTTACGTTTGTTTGGAAAAAGGAGTCCTTGCTTGTTTTTTTTCCCCCCTCCATACAATCTCTCTTTTGTTTGAAAAAGGTTATTGATTGGATTGTTAACTTAAATAGTCTGCGGCGGGTGTGACAGAGCACATGGCTGCAATTAATCTTGCAATGCAGAATCCATTATTGAAGAAGCTCTAATGAGCCGTTCCAAGGCCCTCCCTGCACCCAGAGCGCCTGGGTGCAGCAGATTGCTCCTGCCCTTTAATGGCATTTTCCCTCCTTAGTGCTGCACAGCCACTGTAAGCAGAAGAGATTTTTAGCCTTTTTCTTTTTTTTTTTTTTTTTTTTTTTTTCCAGCCTTATTTATGTTAAAATTTTCCTTACTAACAGCCTGCAATTGCACTGCAATTGCACTGGTCACTGAAATGACTCCCCACCTCCACTCCTCAAATCAGGTGTCCAGCAAACAGAGTTTGAAATTAAAGCCAGTGACATATGAAGCATAACTGTTAGTTTAAAATATAGTCTCGGTCGTAGGGGTTGGGTCCAGACTAGACACCTGACAATGGTCAAGGTTGATCTATATTTTAAAATGTTGTTTTAAGACAAAGGGATGAGCTGCTGGAAGGCTTCGCAGTGGAAGTTTTACTGCCCGTCTTGCCTGTGTTCATCGTGGCTTAGCAGAAGTTTAGGCAGAGAGTAGTTATGATAGATTAGAAAGTGTCACTGCTAACATAGCACCTTCTCCTTCAGCAGAGCTGCTCCTGGGGTGTATTTTAGCATCCTGGCTAGCGACTCCAGTGACACCATAAATAAGTGCTGCTTCTACCTCCTGCTAGGTCTGCAGTGCTGACACAGACATGTGAGAGTGATCTAGAGCTCGCCAGGGCTGAGGCACCACCTGGGTGATTAGCTGAGTTCCAGCTGCAGGCCCTTTACTGCTCCCCTTAGCTGCAGGAAATGCAGTTTTTCACATGATTAGGGAATTGAGATGATTTCCTGCTCTTCAGCATTTAACTGATGAAAGTAAGCAAGAAGCTCTTTTTTCTTTTTTTTTTTTCCTTCTTAAATATAATTTTTGTTTTGTTTTGTTAGTGCTTGTGCTCACATGCCACAACAGAATTTGCACCCTGAACTGCATTCTGGACTGCTCTTTTTGTAGAGCAAGAATTTTGTAAGGTGAACTACTTTCTTGATGTTTTAATGATTTTTGAATCTCCAATAGTGGCTTGCTACTTGCAGCTCTAGGGCTTTCTCTGTGGGATATTCTGCCACAAAGGCAATACTGAGAAAAGCTTTGATCTGGAGCAGGGATGGCGTTCAATAGTGCAGCTCCGGCAAGTTTTGGTCCAGTGAATTTTCTCATAGGTCATGAAGAACGCTGGGTTTTGAACCAAAGTGGCAGGAAAACAGAGCGTTCATGATGGAAGAGAGCAGGGAGGGCAGGAAACAGGATTTTAATTTTGTGCATGTCTACTGACATGCTTGCAGCATGCTGCCGTGCCTCATCATGCTGCTGGCGTGAGTAAAAATAGTCCTTCCAACCACGTTAGATTGGGGTCGTGATACTACAAGAGAGGTTGTTTAATGTGAAGGAGGGTCTGACTTGCAGGCTAAAGAAAGACATATCCGTGAGGCACTCCTTTTCCTTTAGACTCGGAACAAGCCCCAGGCTAGCAGTGTACTCTGTGGCTATGCAGACGTGACCGTGGACATTTGTTGGCCTCCTTCATAGTTGCAACATTAGGAGAAAGAGAGTGCCTGGTTGAGTGAATACATTTGTATTTTCAGCAAAAGTTCCTTGCTTTTTTTTTTGCTTAAAAAGATGTCACTACTGTTATTTTCCAAGAGATCCTCAACCAACATCAGCCTGTTTCTCTTAGGCTTGTGTCAGACATAGTTCTTGAAAAGGGGCTCTAAAATATGGGGTGGTTCACTTCAAGGATGGAGTAGTGCCAGGATGAGAAACAATGCAGAAAACAGAGGGTGCAAAGGTTTATTTGAGGACAGTGAGGACCTGGATAGCTGAGAGTGGCAGCTGGAAGAGAAGAGGAATGAAATGCTAAGAGATAGAGCAGTGAAAAAACTCCTGAACTTATTGTCATTCCAGAAGGAGAGATTCTCTAGGAAACATCTGTAGGGAGCAGTGTGTGTGTGTGCAAGCAAGCGAGCATGTGGGTAAGGGGTATGCATTTAGCCTTGATTTATTTTTGTAAGTTTGATTCCATTCTCTCTGTTTCTTTTCAAATGTGACTGCAGCTATTTAACTATCTGATTAACTTGCATCCCTGTATGAGGTGTTTTCTTTGATATATTCCAGCTCTGCACAACCTTTCTGGGAGCTGAGTTGTGGCCGTTGGGATGAATTCTCCCCTGATGTGTAGTGTGGCACATTTCTGCTATTTATTGGTGTTTGGAATGAGGTTCTGCGTTTGCTGTAAATCAGCCCTGGAGAATCATTTCAGGGTTTTGCCAGTTTGGTAGTATCAGGAAAGGTATGAGGTCCTTTCAGCAAGAAAAGGATTAGCTTTGCAAAATCTCCTGGACAGTTGAGATTTAAAGGTCCCCAGAACTTTAGTCTGAGTTTAGTCTTGTGGAAATCTCAGTAAAACTCAGGTTTGACATTTCAAGGGCTCCAAAATCTAGTGATGATCTTAGTCAATCTGAGCTCATCAATACTGTCCAAACACTTCTTTATTCAAAGGCTTGCAAGATTGATATCAACAGTGTCATTGATCCCTCCTTCCTTAAATACCTCCTTTACTTTCTATTCAATTCCTCTAATAACTTATGTACACACATTCCTCTGTTGGCTGGGCTTAGTTTTCACATCACTCCTGAGCAAATGTAACTGGAGAAACCAAGTCCTTATGGCCTAATATAACTGGAGAAACCATATGACAGCATGGTCACATAAAGGAAAGATATTCCTTACAGTATTATTGCCTTACCCAGCCCTTCTCAGCAACTGTTTGCAGCACTAGCTAGGAAATACAGAAGCTTCTATATATTGTAGGGTGGCATTGGAGTAATACAGCACTGCAAGGTACCGCAGGCAGGTGTGGTGATGGAGAGCACAGCTCTGCTGTAGAAGGTCATCTACCATAGCCAGGCCTTTCCTGCCTGCTGGAGAAACAGCTCTCTGCTCCCTGCTCCAGCCTTCCTGAAAAGGACAAGTAGAAAAGGTTGTGTTTTTTATTTTATTTTTTTTTCCCTTGTCTAAGAACAAGTCTGCTAGAGGTGGAAAATCCAGGGCTCTGCACGCTGGTGACTGCTGCTGGGTGTCAGAGCAGTGCTAAATGCAGGGCTTTCCGAGGGGGAAAGCAGGAGCTGCTGCAGGTGCCCTAGAGACAGCCCCAGCCTGATAGGGGTGGCTCGGGAGTACGCTACTTTATTTCAGCGGTGTATTTTTCTTGTTTTGTTTTGCAGAAGGAGCACTGATCCTACCTTTGGTCTGTTTGTTTGTTTGTATTTTCCCCTCCAGAAAGCCCATTGCTGACCCTGCTACTGTGATACTGCTGTTTTGCAAAGCTGGAGTCGACACGCATGTAGGGGCGGGAGTTGTAACTCTGGCAGTTTGTCCTTCCTGACTAGATGTGACTGTTCTGCTAGCTTTCCCTCCTTTATTCCTTTCATTTAGTTCATTATGAGAGTTGGCTTGTTTTTCTTTTTTCTTTTTTTTTTTTTTACTTTCAATTTCTTGTTTTGATCCTGGAAGGTTAGCTGTGCAACTTGGTTTCTTCTGTGCCAACCAACTTGAGTGGCAGAGCTCTTAAAAAACAAAACCCAAGCAAAAGCAGTGTGTTTCCCTCCTGCCTCGCTTCTTCTCTGTAGGCTGCTGCTTCCATCCGAGCAAAGTTTACAGAACTGCTCCCCACCATTTGCACACAAGGAAAGGGAAGCTCTGAAGTGGAGAATAACCTCACTTCAGCCAGGACTTTCAGTTAGGTTAAATGAATGCCAATTGAAACTGTAGTCCAATTTCTATAAAAATGGATGGGCTCTCTGTGAAATTGGGTTAGTGTCAGATTTCACACGTTCTCTCATTTTCTTTCAAAACAAACAAACAAAAAAAAACCCAATCCCAAATTGTTTTTAAGAGCTCTGAATGAAACTGCTTTGCTAATGGGGGAATGGGTGGGGATGACTCTGATTTTTCTCTTGTGCCCGGCAGCGAAAAGGTTAATGCCTGCTTTCCTCTTTGGTATCTGTTAGTTGCAGCCCATGTTGTGATCAGTCCATGTCCATGTGCGTTCTGTTCCCAAACTTAATACCAGCTCATTACCAATAGCTAAATGAGCCTTAACGATGACAGTTGTTTCCGATCTTCCTCAGGACACCCCACGTGCCTGCAGTTCACCGCAAACATGACCGAGGCTGTCAAAACCTATCAGTGGCAGTGCATTGAGTGCAAATCCTGCAGCCTTTGTGGGACCTCTGAGAACGACGTGAGTTTATTTACCTTTTTTTAAAAAAAATTAATTTTATTTTTTTTTATTTTTATTTTTTTTAATTTTATTACCATGGGTATCATATAGGGTTGCGTAAGATGAGTGGTCTGGACGCATCCTCAATAGAAACTGGTTGGAGGCCATAAGCTTCTGTTGCAGGAAGCAGCAGAAGGGTAATATTTTCAATTTTGTACATGTGAATAGATCAGAATGGGTGATTAGCCCACCGATGACAATATGCTGCTTCTGTCCCTTGTTTTGCTTAGTTCATTGGCATTATTTTTAATCCCTATTATAAGACTTGGGAATCATGACAACACTGGGATTGGGAGGGCTAAGCCTCTCTCTCCTCACCTGATCACCTATTTGAGTGATTGCCAAGCTGTGATTTGGACCCTGCAGCTGAACAGAGGGCTCTTTGTGCTCTTTTCAGGTAAATCTGATGATAAGAGTTTAATAGTCAAGGATAAACTCTGAGAATTTACAGTGGCTGAATAAGTGTAGAGATGGTCAGTTCATCTGCATTCTCTATAACACAACAAATATGAAGCCCAGTTTTCCTTTGACTTTATCATTGAGTGAGAAGAACTGAAAGAAGGGAATAGCTCTTTTAGGAGCAGGGATGTGTTCAGAGAATTTTATTTTTTTTCCCCTTGAGTGTGTGAAAGAGCTACAGACCATATGGTGAAGACCAGGCATTTCCATGCATTTCACGGAGCATTCCCTACTCATCTGAGACTTGGAGAGTTGGCCATGTCTAGGCTTTTGATGAGAAAGCTTCCTGGAATGGGAGAGCCTCAGATGTTGGAGGCTGGCAAAGTGGGAATGTCAGGTCTGCTCTTTTGGTTCAGCATGTCCCCTGTCCAGCAGCTTTTGCTCCTGCATCAAGAGCCCTCTTTGGGATAAAGAGGATTCGTTGCAGCCACCAGAAGAGTTGTGGCTGATTCGGGAGGCACAGATGGGATCTTTCTGATCCCCGTGGCCTCTTTGTTGCAGCTCTGTTCATAAATGACAACACTGGTAACCATGTTGTGTTTTCTCCTTGGCAATAGACTAATTTGCATAATTATCAATAATTATTATAATAATTGTTTGTGTTATTATTAGTAGAACTAATTTGCATCACTCTTCCCCTCTCTCTCTCCTCCTTTCCCCACTCTGTCTGCAATGACCCTACACCAGGACCAGCTACTCTTCTGTGATGACTGTGACCGTGGCTATCACATGTACTGCTTGAATCCACCAGTCTTTGAGCCTCCAGAAGGTAATGAATGCTAAATTATGCTTTGAAATGGCATTAAAAGCCCTCGTGGGGAGGAAGGAAATTCAGAAAGGTATCATGGACCAAACAGGATTAACGAAGCAGGAGCAAAGCATAGGCAGGCAGCAACAGAAGGGAAGAAAATGCACAGAGATGTTGCCATCTGAGATGTCCCATGCAATCTTGCCCAGTCTCTGCCTTCTCTACAAGATTGTGGCTCTTTTTAAGGTCTTGGTACCTTATGATGTCCCAGATGGTGTCCAACATCTTGGTTTAAGCAACTGAATTGAGCTCCTATGAACAGTGACTTCTGACTTCCCAGGAGTCAGATCAAAGTCCTGGGCAGTCTCTGCTGATGCAGTGACTATTGTCAGGTGGCTGGATTAAGAGTAATGATGTTCACTGTTCTCTGGCCTGCCTGTCCCTGGGAAGGGTAAAAGTTGTATGGTCTGTGTTATGTTTGGAGCAGGGTTATATTCCCTGCAGAAGTTTCCCTTTGAAAACACTATTCCTGGCTGCTGTCTGCTTCCTTGGATTTGAAGCAGAGGAGCTGATGCCTTTAAACTTTTGGCTCTCTGACTGAAATCTGCAGCGAGTAGGAGAAATGGAGGAGACACCTGAGTGGGAATGACTGCACTTTACTTGGGAGGTGAGACAAGAATAATTGCAAATCAATCATGCATTCAGGAGCTAAATGTTTTTTTAACTTTGATAAAGAGGAAGCTAAATTAGGAGGAGAAAAAAAATAAAGTAGAGCTAATGGTTGGCTGAGACTTCTGCTTAACTGGGAGATGATGTATTAAAAGTGTCAAAATATAAAACATGTTTCTGAGATGTGCATCCCAGCTGTGTTGTGACGTGCGTAGAGAGCCTGTGAACACAGCACTAGGGGAGCAGAGCAACTCCAGTGTCAGGAATTTTTGATACCCTACTAGAGCACGTGACCACCAAATATATGCAGGAGTTTTATGTAAAAGAAGGATTCCTTCATTCGCAGGAAGCTGGAGTTGTCATTTGTGCCGGGAGCTGCTCCGAGAGAGAGCGTCCGCGTTTGGCTTCCAGGCCTGAGGAGCTGCCGCAATCAAGAAGCACTTTGCTCCCGATGTGGTTGCACCAGCACACGATTCCCATCCGGAACACCCAGACACAACCCACATCGGGGCGAACGGACACTCAGATAGCTGAAGAGGTATCTATGGTGTTCACTGTCAGAGATAGCTCTCGCTCGTGCAGCATCTCCTGGGCTCTGCTAGAAGGACCACGTACTTTCCTGATGCTCCAGATGAGATCTCTTCACTGCTCTGCATGGTCGCTGCTTACCACGGGCATTACAGAACGGGGAGGGGTTTATATCAACATGGAGAAGTCAATTCTGTGTGGCCTTGTGCTTTCTGTCTAGTCTTCTTTTTGAAGAAATAGTAATGTAACTCCCAAGCAATTACTTGGCGAGTGGTTTGGCTGGGAGCAGGAGCAGCTGTTGCTCTTCCCAGGCTGACTGGAAACCTCTTTGCTGCAACTGCTTTGTCTTCATACAGAGGCTTTGAGAACTGTCCCGGCTTGATACTTCCCAGCTCATGAACGACACGTAGTCACTGAGAAAAATACGGATCAAAAAAATGGTGGCACCTTCTCCTCTGAGCCAAATTTCTTGCCTTTGCAGGTTTTTAGAGATCTGGCTTTAGTGTCTCTGAAGGAAGAGGAGGAGCCGTGTTGTGCACATGGTGCTTAGGAAGTTCTTCCATGTCTGGTGTTTAGGATATCCAGCTGCTTGTCCCATTGCGGTTGAATTCAGATCCATCATTTTACTTTTGTTTTAAAAGAGTTGCGAATAGTTGTGGGTGTAAATAAATTAGTTGCTGTTTAGCTCAAAATTCAACAGCAACAACAAAACAGTCATTGTAGACAGCAAAAGTGTGAGTTTTATGAACAATCTAAGAAAAGCTAAAAGAACAACACTGATCTACAGTTAAAGCACTTTTTTATTTTTATTCAGATTTCTGCAATTGAATATTGAAATTTTCAGAAATTGTCTAATCAGGACTTCCAGTATGTCCTAAGCCTTATCAACATCTGTTTGAATTTGCAAATACTTTTATCCCCAGTAGTTTTGCGTGCAAATTTTTTGTTTTGTTGGCAAATGCATGAAAAGTTGCTTAAAAACCTTTCCCAGCCCTAGAAAAGGGAGCAAATTACTGAACCTAACACGAAAAGAAAGATTTTCTTGGGAGTTATTTTTAAATTTAGATTCAAAAATAAATCTCTGCTTTGTTTCAACAAACTTCTACTGCATACGCAGCAAATTAAAGGATGTTTTGCTAGTGGCTCACAACCAAGGTGGAGTCTTGATGAATGTCATTCCACTCTTCGAGCCACGTGAAATGGAGACATATTAAGCAAGACCATCAAGTGACAAAATGTTTTCACTTTTGAGACCTTTTCAATAACTTGAGGCATCACCTAAACATTAAAAAAATCATGCTGAGTAAATCGTTAATCTTCAAATTCTGAAATAGGCCCAGAATTATCATTTTGGTGGTGTAGCAAATATTACTTTTTATGCATAGATTAAATATAAATTTATGGTTGTCCTGAGCAGCGTGTGGTTCAGGTTGCTTGTACACATAGATAAGGACATGGAAGCTGGTATTTGGAATATTTCTATTAATTGAAACATTTTTGCAAAGCTACGCATCCTTGAGCACTTGAAAGGACACTGTGAAAGTGAGTTAATTTTTTCTTCTCCTCCTGCTAATTACAGGAGTAGTTGGAATGAACCCGTGCTGACCTAGTGCACTTTTCCTCATTATTTGGCTAATTTCCTTGCCTTTTGCATTTGGTACAGCTTGCACCCAGAGGCAGCTGTATCAGCTTTTGGGTTCTCTCACCTTCCATCATAGGATGTTCTCAGGCTGTAGCTCAAGTGTGGTAGAGCCTGACCTGATAGAAAAAGGCTTTACAAAAACTTACCAATTATTTATCTTTGGTTGCATTGGACCAGATTTCCCATAGCCCAGCTGCACTGGCTGCCCACGGAAATTCTCTCTGCCTGACACCTAGGCTATCGTGCCAAGAAATCTCGGTGCTGGGCACTGAGCGGGTGAAGCAGGAGCCTGTGCTCTGCTACTGGGAGCTGTGTGCCTGGCAAGGGGTGTTTTGGCAAAAGGAGATAGGAACTGAGAAGTGAAGGTTTTGGTGGGAAACGCTGTGGAAGAGCCGATGCAGGAGCAGCAGTGCTGAGCTGGTGCCAAGGCTGGTGCTTGGCTAACAGGACCCTTGGGCTGAGCGAGCTCCAACACAGAAGTAAAGAGTGGCACCTTCAAACCTGCTGGTGCTCGTGGTGCCTTTGGGAGAGCAGTAGGAGTTGTTGTGATAAATAATGATGAAAGTGCATGTGGTTTGGGCCTGTGTACTAGGGAGAAAGCGGTGACTGATCGCCCCCGAGTCTCCAGTAGCTCCTTGCGGGCTTGTGGTGGCACTGGTGGGTGCGTTAAGTCAGTACTCTCTATGCCTGTGACTAAGACATTGCTAAATGAGCTCTGTTCTGTGTGAACACCTGCTTCCCAATTTTGTGTTTTTGAGCCATATTGCTATTTTTTCCCTCCCACAAGCATTCTGCAGTGAACAATATCTTTCACATTAGGAAATACTCCTTAATGGCACTGTTGAAGTTTCACCACTAATGAGGTGTAACAGAAGAAGAGGTTACTAGACCTTCAATGGCGAAACGCCATTTGCCATATGAGTTTAGTAGGATACCTATTGCCATGGTCCAGCTGCATTTCACTTTCCCCAGCTTTGTGCTGTGTAGCTGGGCAGCTTCAGGTGACTTCTAATAGTAGATGAGGTCCCAGTTCTCTTGTGCCAAGAGCTTCCTCCAGCTGCAACCTCTGTTCTTCCCAGGCTGAGCCTTAGATAGGAGGCTGTGATGTTCTTCTCGGTGACATTACACTGTGTGTCTTGATGCACTTTGGAAATATTAATGGATCCATCAAAACAACAGGACTAGCCCCATTTTATTGGACTATGGAAAAGTTACAGCACAGTCATGGGAGTAAGAAAAATGAGATTAGAAACTTCAAACTCATTCCTGGACATCCTTGGGAATGCCCTTCCTTCATAACCATGGGTGCAAATGACTTCATATGCTGTTAGGCAAAGTTTGAAATGGCATAAAGCTCTGATCTGGGGTGAGGAGCACACATTTCAGAGCTCTGATTTTACATGGTCCTCTTCCTTTCTTTGACAGGACGTAGTATTTTGTCAACTGTCTCTTGCTTGAAGCTTGATATAGGACATGGAGAGCTTTGACAGTATTGTTCCTGTCAGCCTTTATAAAAGGAAATTGATATATTAGAAAAGTATGTTTGTCATATGGTGGGCAGTGAAAAGAGGGGTAAGTTTTTACTGTGAGCTAAAATGTCAAGTGGGCAGTGAAAGCTGCTAAACAAGGACAGCTTAGGTTTCCATTTAATCCTGCAGTCTGAACTGAAATAGAATTTAAGGTGTCTGATTTTCCTTCTCCCTGCTCTAGGGAGATGTTGATGTGATTTTCCTATTTCTTTTCTGTCTATCTGTCTCTTTTCTGTCTGTCTGTCTTTTATGGGGCACTTGGAAAAGCATGTCCCTTCCTGCTGTCCTATGTGGTGGAATTCACATTCCACATGTGAGCTTGTTGGCAGCTCTTTGAGGTGATGAAACAGTGGCATCTTTCAAAAGTTGTCTGTGTAGGCAAGGCAAGCAATATTTTAGCACAAATCAGAGGAAACTACCAAGGGAGATGGTAGATTCTGCATCCTTGAAGTCCTCAAATCAAGAATGGACAGCTTTCTAGAAGACATATTTCTGTTAAACATAATTTTAGTCAAACACAGGAGTGTTTGGGCTTATGTAGGCAGTTAGGATAGGTGATGTAATTGTTCTTCCTGTGCTTATTATAAAAGCAGATGTTAACCAGTTGCAGAGATGTGTTTCTATACAGGCAGTATCTGAAAAATGGTCTTAAGCGTTTGTGAACTCCTCATTTTTAACCCAAGTTGGATAACTTAAAGGTCGGATGTAGAAATTTACTTTTATTCATGTTGTAGAGGTGCATTATCTCCTTGTGACAATGATGGCAGCTATATTAGTGTTTTTCCAGAGTTTTCCTGTCTCTATTTCTTTTTTCTCCAAAGAACAAACAATTTGAGCTATGCTGACCAAAACCAGAAATCTCTCCATATTATTTCTGTGCTGTGAATTGTATGGTTTTCTAGCTGTCACACAGTAGTGTGAAGACTGGCTAGGGAGAAAAATTGCTGCAGGTCTTCCAGGGTCAGCCTTGGGAACCAGAAAGGTGGTGAAATGGTCCCCAAAAGGGAGACCCTCCGTGCTGAACCACTGAGGTAGATGTACCCATTTTACTGTCACAAACTACACTTTTCTTTTAGCTCTGAAGAACTACTACTTTTAAGCAAATTGATATGACCCCCTTTCTGCCTCCATAAACTTGACTTTGAGAACCTAGGCTGAATTTGCAGCATTTGGGTAAATATATCTTGGATGTTTCAGATGTTTTAAATTGGTATTTTTCACTTTTCTCTGAAAGGGAAAAATCTGACTTGAATGAAGAATCTCCTGCCCGGTGTAGTATTATGGGGCTGTTGTATGTTCTTTACACCTATAGCATGTGTCTTGACAGGGGTCATCTGGGAGGTGAGAAGTGGATGAGTGTAGAAAGGAATATTAATTAAGCTTGTCACTGCCAACGAGCCTGTGTGCATTGTGGGCAAGGAAATCCCAGGTAGAGCTGGGTATGGTTTTACTGCATGTAATAAATATAATTAAAAAAACAAAGAGCTTTTAAGGAAACCACAGTTATTCACAAACCCATGTTGAAGCTGACAAATTATTTCATTCCAAAAAAATAAGGGAAATATTAGAATAGTCAAAAATGTTTGTTTCGGTCTTTTTTTAAAGTGCAGCATTTCAACACTGAATTTCAAAGTTAATTAAATCTTAAATAAAAGAATTAAAGAGCTTGTAATTGAAATATTTAATTTAGGGGAAAAAATGCAAATTTTCTATTTTAGTGCCAAATGTTGATTGTTCTAACACTGGGTGTCTGGTTAATTCAGTTCCACTGAGTGAAGTTCTTGCATAACAGAAAATGTTACTGTATCTATATAAAGTGAAGGAGAACTAAAATAATCTCAAAGTTAACAGCCATGGAGGAAAGGAATCATTTAGGATGATGTGCGTGCATTCAGTTAAAAGTAAAAGGTGATGAATAAGACAGAAATATATGATCTCGAATGCTGAAAACTTTTTCCTATAGTGACAGTATTATAATTTATTGATCTTATTTGTCTGTCTGTCTAATCAGATGGCAGTGACAACTGTCAGCCTGTAAAACTGTCTTTCGGAGAGAAGTAGGAGCTACTTCATATTTTCCAGCTATTAAAGAACAGACTGGACAAATCAACACACAATATATTGGGAACAATTTGGCACCAGGCTGGGAGGACAGAAAAGGAAAAAGTGCTGGAGGAAGAAATCACAAGAGGGGTTGTCTAGTCAGTTTTATTAGGGGAGATGGATGGCACAGGTGAAATACTACCTGAAACTATTGCTGGCAAGGTTGGCAAGACCCCACGTGACTGTGTAGTGATGTCCTTAATGCAGAGTGCGTGGCAAAGATAACTAATAGCAATCCCTTCTGGGGCTGCAGAGAGGGGGTCGCCCTTTATTTCATGATATTGACGGGACTGCCAGGTGTTGTCACCACTAGCTGTTTAATGTGTGCAATGTGTTTCTGCCAGGTTGGGTGAAAATGCAAGGTAATATTATAGTATTCACCTGTGTGTTTAAAATATACATTGTTACTATTATTTTGAAATAGGAAACCTACCATTTCCACATCAGCTTGCCTTTCCATGCGTGCATAAACTTAACAATGAAACACTTCATTCTGGAAAATTGCAGACTTTTCCAGTATGGATATTTCCTTTGAGACTTTTGCCTGTCCATTCACCAATCTGGTGTGATTCACTGTAACAAATTATAGGTTTCAGCTTCCCAGTGTTTCAGGAAATGTTCCTTCCTTCCCTACTTTTCAGAAGCCAAGGTGAGAGAAGTGCAGTTTTTATTCCTCTGCAAATCTTGAGTGAGTGCTAAAGAATGACAAGTCTGTTCCATACTCATCTCTCCATGTCTTGAATGAATGAATTGGTTTGGAGAAAGTTCCTTTTCGTGGCACTTGCAGGGTCTTTGTTTACATCTGTCTCACTTGTGCATGAGAAGTCTGGAGTTTTGTCTTGGAAAGGTCTATTCCTGCTCTTGCCATATAAGACTTTTAAACCGTTAATTCTCAGAAAGCAATAATGTAGTGCCTGGAGTGCTGAAAATCAAGATAGGGATTTTCTTTAAATTTCTCAAGATTTTAAATGAATGCCTGTCAAGGAGGCAGAAAAGCCTCTGAGCATATGGACTGTGCTGCTCGTTCCCATCCCGCACAGTAGCGGGTGCTGTGAATTCATGACTTCATTTTCATGTCTTCCCTGTGCTACTGATGGGGAATTTGCCAGCAATTAAAAAAAACAAGTAGCTGTTCAAAATCAAAGGAAGCAGCATGCATGTTATATCTAACATACTCTTCCCTCTTAGTTTTCCTAAGAGTGTAACACAGGAGACTGACTGTCTTGTGGCCCTGTGTCCTTACAGAAGGCAACAGCAAGTCTGTGAGGGCTTTTCAAGTTAGCTCCTTTTGAGCTTCATTACGGATTATCTTTTATGGTTACATCTCACTTTTTCTTCTCTTTAATTAATTTTGGGGATTTCACAGAAAGAGTGTGCTAAAGACCATTTAAAAGGTTTACAGCAATTTGGAAAAAGAGAGGTGCAAAGCATCAGCTCTCACCTCCTCTAACTTGGCGATGTTCAGCAAACCCTTAATCATTGCAGAGAATCCAATTCTCATACTGACTTAATTCCAGCACAGCATTAAGGTCACACAACACTTCATACTCATAAAGTGATCCTCAAATGAACTTCAAAAATGCAGGGAGGGACATTTCCTCTTTACCATGGGAACACTGCTTCTCTCTTATTTTGTGCTGCAGCAGAGAGCTGCACCTCTTCTTATTCTTCCTTATAGCATCATAGCCTCGATCAGCAGTGATGTAAAAACTGTATTTTGGTGGCTTGCAGATGCAATGAGAGATTAAAGAGCACTCAAGTAAATGGTCACATATGATAGGCAGCCAAATATCCTGAGATTCAGAAGGTTGTGTGTATATTAAATTATTACTTCGCCTTTTCCTCATCTGCCAGTTCAGACTGTATGTGCCATTGGTATATATGTGTTTTTTCTCTCAAAATGATTATAAAGAAAAACACCAGTAACTAAAATAGGGGTTGGGGAAGCCTGAGGTGGAATCTTTTCTCTTGATCCTTTGTTTGATAATGAGACATATTTTCCTAATTGCCCAGAAAGGAGGAGAAGGAAGAGGATAGATCTGTGACATCATAGCACATCTGAGATAAAAGCTAATGGCATTACAGTTTACAAATGCACTTTTAAAAAAACTCAAGTAGTGATGCCAAATTAGTAATGTCCCCATTATTACATTGATAGAGGCCCTTTAGTATGTGATGCTGTAGTATATAATTTTAATTAGGAAACTTAGGCGTGTGTATATAAATACCTTATTAATGTTGTGTACTGTAAATGTGGGTCACCTATCAGATCTAGAGTCCTGTATGGGAGCTAATCACCTTGAAGGAGAAGGGGCACGTAGAAAACATTACTTGGCTTGCCAAAGGTCCGTAGGCATTCTTTTTTAAAAAGCAAAACGTTACCCCTTACAACATAACTGCAGTCATATTTAGAGCGTGGTTTGTGTCCACATGAAAGAGTATAATCCAGGCAAGATCCTCAGCTTCTCTAAATCAACATTCCTCCATTGACTTCAATGGGGCCAAGAGGCTGGCCTGGTGTGTTGGAGCCTGGGAGCTAAACAATCTTAACCTTAGTCTTTACTCAAAAAAATTCTGTTTCTTAATAATGAATTGCATATAACATAAGAAAAGAGATGTTTTTATCCCGGACAGATCTGCTTTGTTTACTTTCAGCTCTAGTTCAGTCTGACTCTGGCAATACCCCTGTCATAGGCTGCAAGGCAAAGTGAGAAACCTCAGCAGAAGGGAACTGCAGGGTAGTTGGCAACTAGGTAATATTCCTCCTGAACTCCAAGGAGCTGGACTTGGTTAATCAGCTTGCAGTAAATTGCTTTTCATTTTTTGCAAATAACTCAACAGTAATAATATTGTTGTATTAGGAAACAGGAGGAACAGAAGTACATGGTCTTTCTCTTCTGAATCAGACTATTTTGCCAACTCTAACCTCCCTTTTCCTGGCCCTTTCTAAACTGTATTGGTCTTTTTGATCTGCCTATCTCCTCAAAGGGAAAACATTTTCAACCCCTATCATTTTTAGCATCTGTCCCTAGAATCAGTCCTCTTGGGTTTTGTTTTGAGACAGGATGAAGTAAAAGTTTTTAATGGCTGGGGCATGCCATAGGTTTACCCAAAGGTGTTTGAATCTTCCAGGTGATATTTTTCTAAGTGTTGCTGTGCTTCCTGCTGCCATTGGCTTTGTAGCCACCCCTGCATGGGGCCACGGCCACCTCTGGGTTATTTTTAATCCCTGCTTGCAGCTCATCTAACCCCAGCAACCACTCTCGTCCTCCCATCCCCGGGGCTGCAGCTCGGGAAGTGGTCAAGCCGGCGGCGCTGGAGCTCCCATCCAGCACGGCTACTCCCTGGAAGCCCAAGTGTTGCTTAGTAACCCACTCATGGAAGTACAGGAGCATTTGTCAATCTGTCACGTTGGCGAAAAAACACTGGCTCCTTGATTTAGAGGCGCTGGGCTGTGCCTCGCAGAGCTGTGCTCCGTTACCTTGTGTCCATTGCACTCTGCAAGGAAGGAAATGCCCCTTTTTGGGAAGGACTTGCCCAGGTTTGCATGTTCTTTAGCCATTTCTTCTGCCTTCTAGTGCTCACCATACCCCTCTTCCCCTGGGAGATCTTCTCTCCTTATGGAAGTGCACTCCAAGGTCCTATAGCAAGTGACGAGACAGGACCCCGCAGCACCTTCATCTATTATGAGACGCTACGGCAATAAAACATGGCTGTGTCACACTGAAAGTGGATGAGGTATTGCAGTATTTATGGTGTAAGCCTCAGTGTCATGGACAATTGCTACAGAATAATGTACGTCTTATTTTAATGCAGCGGAGCCTAGTGGCTTGACAAGAGCACACGGAACAGAAACCATCAGGGATTACATGGTTTCCTCAGTTATGTTCAAATTATCGTGTTACTGGGAGTAAAATGAAAAACATCCTCTCATTTAAAAATAGACTATAAAGACTTTTCAGTTACTTTCTGTTTCCTCTTTTAAAAAAAAAAAAATGTCAATTACGGAGCAAAGCATTCAAGAACTGTGTTCTGTCTTAAAAGGCTTACTGCTTTATCTGATGCTGGTTTGTCTTTAAAACAGCTCTGAGAAGAAGTATCGTGGTGGTTTGGTACCTCATTGC
>JAVCKT010020716.1:0-12558 GCA_032273925.1 Rhynchotus rufescens | reverse complement strand
CCTGCTCTGGAGACCTTCCCAGCGCGCCGGGATGGAGCGGGTGCCCCGTGCTCTGGGTGTCCCTGCTGGAGCAGGGGGCTGCACTGGGTGATCCCTAGGGATGATCCCTTCCAACCTCAACCCTTCTGGGATTCTGTGACCTGGAGGGCCTGGTGCCTCACTGCCCAGGGCCACGGCAACGAGGCCTAAATTAATCCCACAACACACTAATTTGGTCTCTACCATCCCATCTCTCTGTCACTTACTAAATTTTATCCAGGCCATTCCCCTGTCCTGACTATTTTTAAATCCATCCATTTCTGCTGGTCTCCCTTGCCTCGCTGCAGGCTTTCCTACAGGCTTCGCTGACAGCGATATCCTGGAAATGACTCCTAAATATTATCTCTCTCCCAGGGGACTCGCCACGTCCCACCAGTGATCAGAAGGAGCTCGGTGATGCAGACCGGGTTCAAGCTGTTCCTTCTGGTTTCCTGATGCTTTGGGAAGCATGGGAAGCGTATTCCCAGTGCAAGGCCCGGGGCGTGGGATTGAGGCAGGGACAGGCAAGAGGAACCCTTGGCTGCAGTCCAGCCTGGTGGGAGGTTTCTCCTTAGGCTCCTATGAAGGGGTCTGTGAAACCAGAGCACCCTCTTGGCACAGTCTGCACCTTTTCTTCTCGGCATGACCCAGTTTGCCAAGACAAGCTGACACGGCTGCAGTTTTACACACAGACGCCATTGTCACCAGGGATGAAGGACATCTCTGCATCCTTGACCATGCCCTGCCTTCTCCATCGGGAATGTCTCTCCTGGCTCTTGGTGGGTGCAAAATGCAGATGCATTAAGTGTCTCGCTGCTCGTAGCAGTGCTAAAATCTTCACTCCAAGGGCAAAGGCTTGAGATGAGATGTCCACATGTGGTTAGTGCTTGGGAAAGCAGGTTCAGGAAGCATGGAGTCTCTGGAGATAAGGTCCTCTTCATCTGGTGGTAGTTGGCATGTGGTAACACAGCAAAGTGGAGGTGACATCAAGGTACACATGACTTTTTACAGCAAGAACAAGGTTCTCGAGCTAACGAGCAAGCACAGGCAATGTGGTCCTACAGGATCTGCTGGAGAACATGGTGCAGTGATTTAGAGTCCAAAACCTCTAAAACCTCCTGTCCACGAAGATTTATTTGCCCTAACTCTTCACTAGCCCTGTGGGGCCCATCCTAACCCCTGAAGAGCATTTTTGGTGTCTCCTGACCCTGTTGCCTGTGACCTAGGACATCTTCACTTGGGCACACACCAAACACAGGCTGTCCCTGTGCATCTGCACGTGTTGGGCTCAAATAATGTCCAGAACTAAGCAGAGAGGTCTGGAGTGGACATGGGTGTCTCTGCAGGAAGTCAACCTGCAATCCAGCTAATGACCATGCAGATAATTAAGGGAAGACCTGATGCGTTGGCCAGCCAAGGCATCCAGGTCTCTGACTGTGACCAGATCAAAACCAGCAAAATGCTCAATCCAAATCCCAAACCCCAATCCCAAACCTTTCCATGCAGTGACTGCAGACGGTCCTGCCTATGCGGTGATTTATGTGTCCTGGCAAGAAAACGAAGCTGGTGGTGGTGAGTCGCTCCAAAGGCACGTGGTGAGTCAGCGGCAGAGCCCGGGGCAGAGCAGGTTCCTTAAATGTCCCACGTTTAACGAACTCCCGTGCAACAGATCCACTTAGCTGGAACCAGAGATAGGCAGCAGATCATTGGTAAAATAGGTAAACCACCAAGAAAGGCTTTGTCACAGGGACTGAAGATCTAGCTGATTTGAGGTGCATTTGGAAAATTATTTCATCTGGAAAAAAAATAGGAAAAAAAATGAGAAAAAAATCTAAAGACCCTAAGCAGTTTACTTTGATGTCTTCACATTATTTTCATGTTCTTTGTCTGAAAATGATGCTTCGAGGCTACATGTTGCCTTTTAACTCCTCCAGCAACGCTCTCCTAACATTTATTTTCCCAGGGGAAGATCCATATGTTTCTGCCCAGGGTTTCTCCATGCTCTGGGCTCTGTTTTCCTCCTGGCCTGGCTGCCCACGTCCTGCTCCGTCTGTGAGATGTTGATGCCATAGGAGAATCCAAGGTCACCTCTCAACTCTTCAGATATGGAGGCAACCTAGAATCCAACAGACTCCTGGGACCCCAACATTTGTGATTTTAGATTGTCTCTTTTAATAAACTGCAGCCCTTGGTTCATTCTCTGGACTATTCCAAGCTCAGGAGCTGTGTTGCATTCTTTGCTGCTTCTTCTTTATGTTCAGGCAGCAAATTAACTGGAAATAAATCCCAGTTGGATGAGGCTGAGCCAGGTCCATGCAGGGCAGGAGAAGGGTGGCTCTGAGGGCGTCTTTATAACTAGAGCATCCTGCTGGACCAGCAGTGATAATTGGAGGCTGCAGGTCCCGTCCTTGAAGCCAACAGCGTCCAAAAGTGCCAACAGATTTTGAAAGGCCGAACCCAAGGTGTTGGCTGATCGCCCAGCATCCCCAAAAAAGCAATCAGGAGTGAGACAAGGGTCCCCATTCATCCCGTCCTCCTACCCAACCGGCTGCCCGGCCGCCTCTGCACCGTGCCGAACAAGAGTCCTTGTGTGCAAAACCAAGTCCATCGGCACCGGGGCCTCCCCCGGGTTTGCAAAGGGCCTCTCGGAGCCCGGCCGCAAGCAAGAAAAAATGTTTAATTCACTGTATGGTCTAGGAAAGGGCCAGAAACTGCAGGCGCTGAACGTTATCACTGCTTCAAGACTGCACACAGCAATGGTTAACCCTAAAATAGAAGGTGTGTTGGACAGCCTACAGCTTTCCTCCTTGCAAGTTGTAATAAAAAGGAAGAAAATGGAAATCCAACAACTCCTAAAATTAGGAGGTTTCTCTCCGACGCATGCCCAAAACCCGGAGCGCTGCCAGGACACACATTCCCCCCTTGAGCTGCAGCTGCATCCCGTTGACATCTGCAGCAAAACGGTGCAGACGACAGTCGGAGTCGTCGCTCTGCAAGACGGCAGCGCCGTTGCATCATGTGGGCGCCCTGAATTTTCCAGAAATCCGGCCTCTCCGTCCCTTGCCTGCCAGGTTTTCCGTGCAGAGCTGTGTGGGAGCTGGGAAAGCCGCAGCGCTGTTTCCTGCTGCTGTGCTTGGGACAGGCGGGTTTGGGCTTGGAGGCCCATGTGGATGCACGGGGATGTATGAGGGACGTTTCATCTTGCTAAGGTCCTGCAGGCAGAAATGCTGAGCTGGGATCTGGGTGGCCTCGGACAGCGAGAAATGCATGGTTAGATGCATAAAACAAAACAAATATATAAATCTATCTATGCTATAAATAAATATACACTATATATAAATCACATCCATCAAAATAACATCAAAAACACCCTTTAAAAGCACGAAAAATCTCAGAAAAGACAGAACAGGCTCCACTGGGCAACCCTCATTCAAGCCCAACCATCCTTCTGTCACCAAGAACAAAAATCCCTAAAACGACCTGGTTAAATTTCTCCAAGGGTTAAAAAAAAAACGTTTTCAAGCCTTCAAGGGACTCTCGATTAGATTTCCAGGGCCTGAGGATGATGGATGGGGTTGGAGGGGCGGGCTCGGCGCTGATCCCATCCATGGATGCGGGAGCTCGGAGCGAGCGCCGCGCTGGAAGCTCAAGATTGGCTGGCGTGGGATCTTCCTCGGCATCGCCTCCGGGGCGTTCCCATTCCCGCAGCCCGCTCCGTAACCAACCCTTTCCTTTTACAGCCCGTTTCCTTAGCAGGGGATGGAGACGTTGCAAGGGGACGGGGAAGGGGGAGGAACTTGGTCCTGCGCCCTCGTTGAGCGCTCAAAAAGCTTCAACTAAATTTAAAGGAGAGCTCAAAGCGTTGGGGTTTTTCTACGTCCCTTGAAAACAGGCAGCTGGGAAGGGAAAGCTGGATCTTGCTGGGAAGGGAAAGCAGGATTTATTGTCCCAGTGGCTGCAAACGCAGCCTTTTATGAGACATCAGAGATTCCCCACGCCATGTAGGGCTCTGCCTCCCCACTCCTGCCGCTGGTGGGACTTTTCCACTCGTACTTTGCATGAAAAGTCCCCAAATTGGAGGTGGGCGTTGAGGATCCGGCTCCCCAGTGCAGCAAGCGGCAGCTCCAGCCTGGATGTCCGCCTGGGCTGCACGGATGCCGAGCTTTCCGTCCCAAAGCACCGGAGGAATTTCCCCGCTGGATTTTGACCCTTTCTCTGGAGCATTAAACCGGGATTACGCGTTGGGATCGAGGCAGCTCTCTCCTCCGAATCCCGCTGCAAAGCAGCACCCGGGAGGCCTCAGCACCCCGTCCTTCCTCACAGATCCAAAATAACCGTGGAGGAGGAATTCGCTCCGCTCCGGGGCCACCACCTTTTATTTTGGCCTCTTCCTGGTTGTTCTCCATCGTATTTTGCTGAAACGGCAGAAAAAAAAGGTCTGCAAATCCTGCCCAAAACATTATGGTTTGCAAAGGCATCTTGAAGAGCACGGGTGGGTTTTGAGGTCCCTCCCTGGCACTTACTGAGGACCCAGCAAAGGCCACTTGTCCCTGGGCCAGGACGGTGCCAAAGGGAGGGAGACGAGTGGCAAAGGACACAGTTGTAAATGGGGAATTAATCCAGAATCCTGGATTTGCCCAGGAGCTAAGTGGGATCCTGGGGGATCCAGGCAACCCTCCCAACACGTGGTCCTGCCTTGGGGACCTGAATCTGCTCCTTGGGAGACGGAGAGCTCTGGATCTCATCCATGTTCACCAAGGAGTCAAGCCAAGGACTGTGGCCAAGGACTGTCTGAATTCCCCAAATGCATCCAAGAAAAGGTTTCCATTGGTATCCTGGTTAATCCTGTCCTTCCCACGCCATGGGGCTGCCTCCCACCTCAGGAAGAGCTCCTCTCTGCAGCTAGAGATGAGACCCTTACCTCCCCGTTCAGCTCCGGAATATCGATCCATGCAATTTGCTCTGGATGCAGAAGCAATAGTCTCCCCTCATGGAAATGACCTTCATTTCTGGCACTGCTAGGGACCTCGCCAGCTCCTGGAAAGCAGAAACCTGGCACCTGGGACGGCTTAGGAGACTTTATGTCTCATGCAGGCACCTCCTGGTCTCCACAGCCTTCGGGAAAGGGCAAAAGTGCAAAACTGCTCAGGTTCGTACTGCAAAACTCAGCCCAGACAGCCCGAGTTTGCTCCAGTGTTTTAATTCCCCCGTGGAAATAAAGTATTATTTTAATATGTAAAGAAGTGAGGGAGAAAGGCTGCCTGATAGAAAGCCAAGCGGCGGGAATGTTGCTAGCCCAGATGTTTCCCAGCTGTGCGCACGTTGCTTTTCTGCATTAAAGCACATTCTGCATTTTCTGCATAAATGCATTTTCTGCATTGTTCTTCTGCAATAAAGCGCATTAGAGCTCAGGAATTCGATGCATTCCTAAAGCAAAGCTTGCATTCCTGGGAAACCCACCGGCGCTGGGAAGAGCCGGCAGCGCCAGCCGTGCATCCAGGGGCGGAGGAGACGGAAGGAGGCAACTCCCAGCGCGGCTCCCCCCTTCCCGAGGCTCCCCCCATCCTGCTGCCGCATCTCCGACGTGGCGCTATGGGGGAAGGGAGCGCCGGAGCGGCCGGATCCCGCTCGGAAACGCCGCGATGGCAGCAGGGATTTCGCCCAGCCCTCGCTGCTGCAGCCCCATTCTCACATTTACCGTTTGTATCCCAGTTTTCCTTAGCTCAGGGAAATGCACATACAGCTGGGGGGTTTTGGGGGGATAATGGTGGGTGCAGGAATAGGAATGTAGGCAAAAAATGGGGGAAAACACCCCGTTTTTCTGCTGTTCTACATTCCTCCAACATAAAGAACAATATTTATGGGACTTCCCATTTTCTGTCCTTGATGCAAACCCACATAGGACATGGGAATTACAGGACCTGGAGTTTTGGGAATGCTGGGAGGTCGGGATGGGGAAGCTTGAGGGTGTTTATTTTTCCCTTCCCCTGGAAGAACAGAACCTGTGCACGGGAAATAACCACCCGGGTGCCTTTGAAGGTGGAGCGATCCGAAGCTTGGCAGGGCGGCCTGGGTGCTCAAAGGAGTTTTGCTCAATATTGCTGGAAAAAACTTAGGCTCTGCAACCAGCCAAGTTATTTTCTTCCCCAAAGGCCAAGCAGTAATAAAGATCACTAAATACTGCTATTAAAATAAAAGCACTTGGGGGGAAAAAATGCATCATTTACGGAGATGCAAAGCCCCACCAAAGGCAAAATTGCTCCCAATATGGAATATGCAACAAAATGGTGCTTAAGGTACCTCAAAGTGAGTTGATCCCAGTGAATCTCTCCAAGGAGGAGGCTGAGCTCAGAACATCACCTTCCTGATGCCTTTAGGACCATTAACATCATTAAGGGTGAAGTATGAGGTATTTTGGGTGCCAAATGCCCAGGGGTGATGACAGCTGGAAATGCTTCATTCAGGCCCTTCCTTCTCCACACAGTCACCCTGGAAAAGAAACAAAAATCACAGTCATCCAAAGCCAGGAGCCTTCAGGCTGCTGAAACAGCTTCACATTTTGCGCCCCCAAGGTCACTCATTGATGGAGACCCCGTGGTCCTTTGCCCCTATAGCAGCTTTTGGGGGAATTATCCCATAGGGATCAATTCAGCCATAATACAGGAGATCAGGGATGGATGGAGGAGCTGGGTTTTTTTCTCCCAGACTGGGACAAGCGCCCGGCCAACCCTGCCCTTATCAGCTACGGCTGCGATCAAGGCCGTGCCGCTGGAAGTGACACCGGGACACACTGTTTGCTCTGGTACTGCGGCTCCGCGGAGCTTGTTTCTCCCAGGACAAGGCACTTGCAAGCTCAGAACCCAAGTCTGAGGGGCAAACGTGCAAAGCTGGATGCTCTTTCACCCCGTTGCAGCCATAGGGATGTGCTGAGACCCCCGTCTTTGGAGCGGAGTGACAGATTTGTGGGATCTGCAGTGACATTTGTGGAGCGGGGCTGGGGTGGATGGAAATTGCTTGGACACTTGAAGCAAACCAGGAGCTTGGCTAAGGGGCATGGTGATGAGTTTGAGGCTTGAATCCCTGGGTGGTACCTAGATTGTTGTGACTGCTAAGGGGGTCTTGGTGAGATGGAGGGATGGAGGAGGGATAAATGGATGGATAGATGGATAGGAGATCCGGAAGCTCTGCAGCTGCTCCTCATACCTCGACCCTCAGCTTGCCCTAGAGCCCAAAGAAGGTTCCTGGGGGTGCCACCCAACTGGGGTGACTCCGGGTGTCCCGAGGCCCCCCGCCTGCTCCGCTTGCAGCCAGACCCTGGGGCAGGGAGCCCTTCTGCGACCCGCAGCAGCAGAAATCACCCCGCAGAGCTGCAAAACCCACAACCCGAGCACCGCAAAAAGAGGCGAAACGCTCCGCTCCAAACACAGCGGCCAGGTCCGGCTCGGAGCGGGACACGGGAAGCTCCAGGCGGGCCTGGAAAAGGAGGAACCCCCCGGACCCCCCCGTCTTTGCAGTCCCGTCGCTCCCAGCCATTGGTGGGAGGCCGGGCGAGCGCAGCCGGATCCTCCCCTTCCTCTCCCTCCCCGGGGCTGGCGGTTCTTTTTTTATTTTTTATTTATTTTTTTTTTTGAGAACTTTTTTTCCCAACTTTCCAGAAGTTTCTCGGCGGCCCCTTATAAACCCCCCTGCGCGGGACGAGGAGGGACAAGGAGCAGCGAAGCGGAGCGAGGAGGCGCCCCGGCCCCGACGCAGGTAGCGGGCCGGGGGGGGACCTGGAAGAGGGGGGAATTTTGGGGTTCCCGAGGAAAAAGGGGGGGGGCGGTGTCAGGAAGGGGGAGGGGAGACTCTAGCCCACATCCCCCTCCCTTTTCTCCCAAAAAGAAGAGCCCCAATATCCCCAATTCCTTGCAGGAGATGCTTGTGGATAAGTTTTGCACCCTGGAGGGATTTTTTTTTTTTTTTGGAAGGGGGTTCCCATGGAGTGATTAGGAAAAAGAAGAGGAAAATAGTGGCTTGGTTTAAGGGGTCCCATGCGATGCCCCGTGTCCGGAGCCCTGCGGTCCGTGAGCAAGGAAGGGGGAAAAACTGCCCCCAATGCTCCCCGCACCGGCGTCGCTGGGGCCGCCCCACGGCCCCCGCTCCCACAGCCCCAAATTGGCCTCTCCTCGCGCGGGTTTCACCCCAAAAAAGGGGCAGACGCGGCCCTGGGCGGCGGAGGCTCCGCGGCGGCTGCCACGCTGGCACGTCCCGGCGCGCGCGGCCTTCCCGGCCCGGCCCCCTTCCCGGCCTGGCGCTGGGGACGCGGCCAAGGATGGGCAAAACACGTCCGTCCCCGCGGAGGCTGCGGCCCCCGCGGAGGCTCCGGCCCTCGCGGAGGCTCCGGCCCTCGTGGAGGATTTTTTCCTTGGAGATGGAGGACGGAGGCGGCGTTTGCTCGCGAGACCCCTGCCCACGTCTTGCTGCTGGATCTGTCCCTTCCCGTCCGCGGGAAGGGGTGTGAATCCCAACGGATCCCGCTGCGTTTCCAAAAATCCCTGACACTGCCTCATTCCGCCTCTGGCAGCAGGGCCCTGCGGCGGCGGCGCCCTCATCCCGGCGCTCCAGGCTCGGCCGTTTCCCGGCCTGTGTAATCCCAGGGAGCCCCTGGCTTCCTGCTCCGGCTGCCTTGACTCCGGAGCCTCCGGCACGGCCCCACAGGACGTGGCCGAGGAACTTAACTCCATCGGGGCCCTGGGTGCCCTGTTGCTACAGCAAAAAAAGTTGCTTAAAACCCCCTTTTTTGGCCCCCGGAGGTGGAATTTAAATCCCGTTTTAGCCTCGGAGGCAGGAGGGATGAGCCGCCTTCAGATGTGTTTTTTGCTGTCCGCTCGGTAAAGGAGGAGTAGGAACAACTTTCCTGGAGTCCGTGTTCACCGTGAGGCCCATGGGCTCCTTGAGGAGTCCTCGGGCTTGAGAACTAGTCTGAGCTTAAATCCTTGCAGCCCTCACGGGGCGCAGGCACAGCTAGGTCCTCCTAAGATGCCTCTATGTTTTGGGAAGGGTCTGTACTGGAGGAGAGCAGGATTTCTCCTTCTCCTCTCCTCCCGGATCCATCTGACAGCGCTGACCAGAGTCAGATGTTCCCCAGGATCTGACCAAGCCTGGTGGAGCTCGTGCGCCCCATCTAGTGCCTAGAAGGGCGAGCACTCCGGCGCTGAGGTGGAGCCTTCGGAGAGGAACCATCCCTGTCATATCCCGACCGTGGCAGCACCGGGTTTGGTGGTCCATGCACAGCAGAAACGTCCTCCTTTTAGCTTCTCCTGACCATGCTGGAGGTTTGCAGCCGCTCTGGCTCTCCTGTCACTGGAGCCTAGGAGCGAGTGTCACTGGAGGAGCCCTTGGGATGAGCGGGCGCTCCAGGAGGTCTTGGGTTGTGCTAACCCGGGATATTTCTTGGCCAGCAGGTCCCCGGAGGCTTTGGGTGCTGCCGAAATCATGTGGCCCCTTCTGGCGCTCGCCATGTGCGGCCTCGCTGCCGCCGTGCCCTCGGAGGACAGGAAGCTGAGCGACAAGGCAACGACGTTGGCCGACCGCAGCGCCACGCTGGCCTTCAACCTCTACCACGCCATGGCGAAGGACAAGAGCATGGAGAACATCCTGCTGTCCCCCGTGGTTGTGGCCTCCTCCCTCGGCCTCGTGTCGCTCGGGGGCAAGGCGGCCACGGCGTCCCAAGCCAAGGCGGTGCTCAGCGCGGACAAACTCAACGACGACTACGTGCACAGCGGCTTGTCGGAGCTCCTCAACGAGGTCAGCAACAGCACGGCCCGCAACGTCACCTGGAAGATCGGGAACCGCCTCTACGGCCCGGCCTCCATCAACTTCGCCGATGACTTTGTGAAGAACAGCAAGAAGCACTACAACTACGAGCACTCCAAGATCAACTTCCGCGACAAGAGGAGCGCCCTGAAATCCATCAATGAGTGGGCAGCCCAGACCACGGATGGGAAGCTCCCCGAGGTGACCAAAGACGTGGAGAAAACTGATGGCGCCCTCATTGTCAACGCCATGTTCTTCAAACGTAAGTTCTACCTTCAGTTATTGGTACAAGTGACCCAGCTCCCAGTCCACTGGGGCTTTTCCAAGTCCCTTTCCAAGGGGAAATGTAAACAAATCTTGGGTCCACTAAGGCCAGCTCTGTTCCTGCATGAAACTACCATCCATTCCCGTTCTTATGAACTGAATTTCTCTCTCCTGTAGCTCACTGGGATGAGAAGTTCCATCATAAGATGGTGGACAACCGTGGCTTCATGGTGACCCGTTCCTACACTGTGGGGGTTCCAATGATGCATCGCACAGGTAAGTTGTGAACCTGCTGCCCCAGGCCAAGACCCCACTGGCATTACTGCTCTGCTGGATGCAGTTTTCCACTGATGGCCTCCATATTTTGGTTGACCTGCAATGAGGGAGGGAAAATGAAACAGGGTGAGCTGCTCTGTTGCTCTGAGCTCTCAATGAGCAGGGAAAATCCACATTTCCTATCAGGTGCTTGGCAGCTAGGATGAGATTCTAGCTCATCACACAAGTGAGAGCAGCAGTTTTGAGGAGCTGCTGACTCCCAAAGTGATACTCTGGAGGCATCATTGCGTTGCCAATCAGGGAAGGCCCAGGGTGAATTCACAACAGGCCTGTTGGTAGCTTCACCTGGGCCCTGCATCTCATCTGGCTCTGCTTCTGACTTCCCAAGGTCTCTACAACTACTATGATGATGAGGCAGAGAAGCTGCAGGTGGTGGAGATGCCGCTTGCCCACAAACTCTCCAGCATGATCTTTATCATGCCAAACCACGTGGAGCCACTGGAGAGGGTTGAGAAGCTGCTGAACAAGGAGCAGCTGAAGACCTGGTCTAGCAAGATGAAGAAGAGATCGGTGGCCATCTCGCTGCCTAAAGTCATTCTGGAAGTCAGCCACGATCTTCAGGTAAAGTTGGTCAGGGAAAAGAGCCATCAGGCTCTGCAGATCTTAGGGGTGAGAGAGCAGACACTAAGGTGTTGTCTATGCCAGGCGTCCTCTTCTGCAGTGACCATGGGTGGAAAGGATTGTGGTGTCATCTCTGGGAGGGTTTCTGATGTCTTTCTTCTTCTAGAAACACCTGGCTGACCTGGGCCTGACGGAAGCCATTGACAAAACCAAGGCCGACCTATCGAAGATCTCTGGCAAGAAAGACCTTTACCTGTCCAACGTCTTCCACGCCGCTGCTCTGGAATGGGACACGGACGGGAACCCCTACGACGCCGACATCTATGGCCGAGAGGAGATGCGGAACCCCAAGCTCTTCTACGCTGACCACCCCTTCATCTTCATGATCAAGGACAGTAAAACCAACTCCATTCTCTTCATCGGCCGGCTCGTGAGGCCCAAAGGGGACAAGATGCGTGACGAGTTGTAGCTTTTTTTTTTTTTTTTTTTTTGTATCCAGACAATTTGTTTGTGTTTTTTAGTGAGGGATTTGAAAAAAAGGGGAAACACTATTTTGTATCCTTCTTGAACTATGGGTGCTATTCAGACCAGGGTGCATTTTGATGAGGAACCAGCATACACTTTACCTCACCCCAACATACTCTACTGCACAAACCCACCTCCAGAGAGGAACAGAGGAGCCTGGCACACGAGGGTCACCAGGAGCAGGAGGGAGTTGTCGGTACCTTCAGCTGAGACGTTCGGGCTGATGCCTGCACCCTGAATGAAGCCTCCTGCTAATCCCCTTGCAGCTCCATCAGCCCTGCAACGGTGCGAGGCCTCCACGCCTTCCACCTCAAACGCTTCTGCACACGCAGCTCTGCCACTAACGTTCCTCCCTTTCAATACCGTGCCGCTCGCTTTGCTGAAGCTGTTCCTTGCTTGTAGAGAAGGTAGGAGCACGTTCCCCTCCTCTTCTTTCTCCTGAGAACTGCACCTGCATGGAGACCCTTCTGTCCTTCCTAACCGTGCTATGACGATGATTGCTAGATGCTTCAGCCTAAGCAAAAGCCACCGCTCCCACAGCTAGAGGGACACTGCAAAGCCAGGCGCAGCTTTGCTCCACAGCAAACCCTCCACAGAGCAGCAGCTTGGGGGGTTAGGGTGGCAGCAGCGAGGCCAAAGAACAAATAAGCTCCTAGGGAGCAAAAACTCCACCTGAGGTTCCTCCCCAACGCTCTTGGCAAGACTGAGACCTGCGAGTGGCTGTTGTCCACCTTTGTGGGGACCATGAGGGGGCTCTTGGGCCAGCATCTCTAGCTAAACATCTTTTGCCAAGCAAAGAGGGAAACTTCACATCTCCTGGTTGCTTTTCCATCAGCACATGCAGCTGGAAGAGGCAGTTTATGCTGGGAAGCTTCTCCCAGTTACCACCAGGGCCAGTATCCACCAGCTCCTGTAGAAACCCAGGAGATTCCTGCTGGCCTCAGCAGAGAAACCAGCTCTCACTTTCACTTTAAATGCAAAGCTTTAGAGCTGCCCAACTTCCTCATGACCCTTTTTTTTAATTATTTTTGCAGCTCCTCTTTTCTTTGAGTCTTTAGC
>JAVCKT010020715.1:3638-19531 GCA_032273925.1 Rhynchotus rufescens | reverse complement strand
GGATAACACGGCGGCAGCAAGAGATACCATAGAAATTAAGATGGTATTATTGGTTCTGAAGGATACTTATCCTTTGCAAACTGACTGATATAACTGTGTCAACTGACAGCCAACTTAGTACTGATTTCCTTGACATATAAAAGGCAATGATTCACTGACTGTCACTTAATGTGCATCTGTTTTGAATGAACAGTAACATTCATCCACTTCACAATAGGGCTCTTGTTGTGAATAATATAATAAACACATGCAAGATGAAACCCATCAGAAGTAAGCACGTCAGTCAGAGCATAAATATGCCGATTTGCTGATTCTTCCTCAACTCTATCCAAAACAAGATAAAGCACATATAAAAAAAAAAAAAAAATGCATTCCCACACCAGGTAACAAGTATTAAGATCAGAAGAAAATGTACAAAGAACAATTGCTAGCTGAGACAAACAAAATGCTTCTCCTGTACTAATGTACAATATGAAATCAGTGTTGATGGACCGGTCTCTGAGTAGTCCCATAAGAAAAACATCCCATCAACTACAGAGTGCTTGACAAAATCTCAGTGGGATGAATCAGATCATTGGTAGGAAATTCCACCTGCAAAATGCACTGCTGAGTTTTTTTTTCTTTTTTAAATTAGAATCTTAACATTTGTAATGCAGACTGTAACTAAAAGTTGTGCTAGTGGGTCAAGGAGTACTGCATGCAAATATTCCAAGAAAAGATATATCAATGGTATGGAAATTAAATAGAAATCATGACACTTTCACTCTTTCTAATGACAAATTATTGTACTTCATTGTATGGATGGGCTTCAGTTGCATAAGTACAGGTAGCTAATCTTATCTGAAACATAGTCTGAAATCCACACAGGACTGGCAGTCAGAACTGACAGATCATTGCTCTCCAGAGCTTCAGCTGCCACTTGTGAAGATATGAGTCTCCCATAGGTCTTGCATCGTATTTGCTAGTCCAGGCTCAGATATGCTCATCTCAAATGGCACTAGACACCACAGTATATACAAAGATGGCTCCATCCCTGCTGCATAAATTGGTTCTTAAGACCTGTGACTATCGGACAGCAACTAAGTCCTAAATCTGGAAATTTCTTTTAGCCACCAATTCATTCCTCTCATCTAAGCTGTTTGTATCCCCCATATATAACATACTGTGCTATTATACTGTACTGTTACAGGACTAATACTACTGGCCCAGCTGAAGTCTTGAAGCAGTTTACTAATTAAGACTCTTTCCTGTAAAATAACTCTGATGAGCTGTACCCCTGACTAAGTAAAATGATATAATATGACCTATACATTATTCAATTCTATCCTCCATTGACAGACATGAATGTCTTTAATCACATGAACTTAATGAATCCATTTTCTTCAGTGTTGTAACAGCTGACAGAATACAGGCCATAACTGCTGGATCTTACACTCCCCAGTGGTATTTTCCTACCTCATTCCCAGGATTTCATGGTGAAGTCACCATGAAAAACAGCCCATCATATTTAAGAGGAACTAGAGAATTGAGTATCAGCAGGCATCTAATTTTTCAGCCCTGGATGGTAGCAAAAGCCAGGTGTTTTTTTTTCAGTGGTTCACATTGTTTTTCTTGCACCCCACAGCAATTCTGGGGCATTATACTTGATTCTGCCCTTTACAAGAGTAATTACCTTGAAGCACTGCTGCCTGTGTGCTGCACTTCCTGCCTGCTGCCCCACAGCTTCACCTGTGAAAGCCTTAATTTGGCACTTTTAGCATTCATATATTGCTTTACATCTTCAAAGTAGTTTACATGTGTTAATTAAATTACATGACTAGCAGATAACAAAGAACAAGATACAAAGGCATTTTAAGCACACAGACAGACTATCAAGTTTTAACACATCAGGAATAAATTAATAATGGCCTTTTATAATGACTGAAATGTTAGCTTTACTTTTTATTTTTTTTCCAAGCAATAAGCCAAGTAAAATTATTATGAATGGAGATGCAGGTTTTCAAGTGAAAAGTCCTGTGACTCTGCAGGCATAGAAACTAAGCTATATGGTATTGGAAAAAATGGATTCTCAAATTCTCACATGAAAAAGCATTTGATTCAAGCCCTGAAAAGACTCCAGAGACAAGACTTTAATATTAAACATTTCTTTGTATAGAAATGTTTGGAGCATGATTTTCCACACATGAAAAAATATATATATTTATCTGTTATATATTATTATTATTATCTTATATATATATTTATATTTGTCAATATACATTTTCATTGGCACCCAAAGTTCTGCTTGCCCAGCATACCTAAATCTTGACCATGCTGGAGACTGCGTACTACCCTACTCAGCCTGGGAGATAACTACCAGCTGGTTCTACCAGGAGCACTTCTTCAAACCCCTGAGGTCTTGATTCAATTTCTCCCTGTACCACGTAAAGCCTGAACCTTTTTCAACTATTTATCAGGATGGTTCCCATCACTGGGCTTTGGAAACATTAAATTGTGGCAGCATTTTCCAGCTATAAAGGCCTGAACTATTCTTTGGACATGAAAAGAGTCAAATATGCAGAGAGAACAGAACTATAAGTTACTCGCTGTGGGAGCAGATCTGGGATGCCCACAGTAAATTATTAGAAGGAAGCAAATCTTAAAACATCCATTTTGTAACCAATGTAACTGTACTAACTGTCTTAGACAGTAAATAGTCAATGTGCTAGTTTTGCCTCAATCCTTTCTTAGATATTTAACTTACTGTTCTTCTACATTACCCAAAGGACTTAACTTAGATGCAAATTCTACAAAATGGCTAGGTACATAGAGCTAAGTTGAGTCAACATTCAACCATTATAATATCTAGGCACCAACTCCTTCAGAAGGTTTTTACAAGTATTATCTATAATTCCTTTTTCTGATTTCTGCAAATGAGACTTGTGGTTGCTAAGACTTCTGGTTTTTCTGAGGCTGACCTATATAATTCATACATTGCCACTTGTGAGTAATACAACCAACTCAAATCTAGGTCATTAAAATTTTTCCAATACTCCACACTATTCGCTGCATATAACTCCTTCATTCATATCAGAAAATTAGTTTTGACTCATGGGAAAACAGTCTGTTGTTAGTCTTTTTAAATTGATTTCATTATCCCCACAAAAATGGGAAATGAGGAGCTGAGAGATTATTCGCAGTGATGTCCATATTCATTTCAGTTTGCAAAAGCAGTGTGTGTGCATGCATATGTGTGTGTGTGAGAGGGAGAGAAAGAGAGAGAAAAAAGGGAAAAAATCCATTTTTGCTCCTTCCTGCATCTGCTTCATTTTAAAATGTGTATTTGTTCTATAAAGGAAAATTGCATGAAGAGAAAATAAATCCCTTTAGGATAACTATTTCCTCAGGATTTTGTCCAGATTTTGACTAGGAAGCCTAATCTTTTTCAGATGAAATAATTACATCTTTTTTTACCTTAAAAAGAGGTAGAAAGGGGAGATAAAAGGTAAAAAAGGACAATGGCATGGGCTGAGCTGTGTCATTCTTTTCTTGTACTGATCAATATGTGAAACTCATTGTAGTACTCTTCTAGCTTTGCCTTTGAAATACAGATCAAGCTGGGTCAATGAGACAATCCTTTTGTATTAAGCCTTCTTTCTTCTGCAGTCTGCGGACAACTTGTGAACTGAGTCTTCTGCAGGATAAGTACAACAGCACCTGCTTTCAAAGGAGGTTTGCTCATAAGCAGTTCTTTGTGTCAATTTTGAGTGTGTGTGCAGCTCACTGACTGCCATCAGCAACTTAACAAGAGCAGAGTATTCTAAAGCCTTTGATCTTAAGAGCTCTTACTCATGCAAGTTGTCCATAGTCACACCAGAAGTCCCACTGAAGTATGGGATAAGAAAAATTAAATAGCATTATATGTATGAATGCTGAAGCACAAGAGGATATAACCTCTCACAGTCAGATCACTTCTCTTTTTCTAAAGGAGAACTATATTTTGAGGGATAAATTGGTTCATAAACATAAAAATATAATTCAATAATATTCATGGACAAACAGTTCCTATTCATTTTCTGAGACAGAAGATTAGAGGACTTTTGCCACAGGAGAAAATGGATTCTATTAAGAAGTTTCTAAAACAAGACTTTAGTTCTGGGAGGCTGTTATAATAACTGTCATGCACTTACATGCTATATCCAGGATAGTCTAGAGAGCAGCTCCAGCTCTAGTTTTATAGTTTGCTTTTGAGGTCTCTTTTTCTCTAAAAGATACTTAAAGTCCAGCTTAAAGCCAGTGGCAAACTTCCTCTTCTTCCAGCAGTGATACTGGATGCAGCACACCTGTGGCTTTCTCTGTAGCTGCAGTGAATGTCACAGACCTTTGCTCTTCTCCACTGCACTGCTTGACATTACACAACTGTTATTATAGCCTTCAATTGGGTATGATTGACAGTGGCATGAAGCTTTTCTCTGCTCCTCTGGTTGAGGTGAGGCTGGCATCATCCCATTCAAGAAAAAAAGATTTACAGCTGAGGAAAATGCAGCATATTATATTTTCCTAAAATTTTTATAGTAATTAACCTATAATCCTCTCATTTCCCAAAAAATATATACAACCAATGAGGTATGCAAACAACAGCTAACTTACGAGAATTGACTGACTTGTAGATTGAACATTTAATCATCCACTAACGCCATAAAACACCTTCATATTGATAAACAATTTCTGATAGTGCCATTGTCATGGGACATTACAGTGACGTTGATTGTGCTAAAAGCTAATGTATTTTCCAACGGGCAAAAACTTGTTCTCTTCAAAAACTATACTATAGCCCTTCAAAAATCTAACAAAATAAGTTCAATGAAATTAACTTTAAAAATATGATTTCAAAACAAATTGGTTCTCTGTTTAATAGTGTAGTTTAAGGTGTGGTAATGTAAATCTTTGAATATACTTCATAATGCAAAGCTTCTGTTGAAGAAATTGAGAGAATAAAATCATTTTAAGCTACAAAGGTCAGTACTACAAAGGCAACAGTTCAGAACTCTTTTCTGGAACTAATCGAAACCATATGTATAGACAATAGGCAACTTAATGAAGAATCCAAGCTTAGGCCAAAAACTGAATGCTACCTCTGCACCACTGAATAAGGGCCTTTAGTTAGGGCACAGGTGATTGGAGTTCCAGGTCCTGCTCTGAGGCATACTTAGGCCTGTTATCAAATGCCTGTTTAATATAAAACGAATGAATTCCAACTCCTGTTATGTGCAACCATGGCATGACCCCTGCTATACTCATGTGTTTTCTTTGGACCTCTTCAAAACACTTTTATAAAGAGGGAAAATCCAAGCAAATTGTATAAAAGGTTGAGATTGCAAGCCATATAAAAGATCGAGATTGCAATCTAGATTGCAGAGTCTTAATTTAATGTGAGAAATATTTTTTTTTTCTTCTGGGTTGAAGCCTTGAAAAGTCTCTCGTGGCTGATGTGAAATCTGTGTCAGGTTCACAAGTTTTCTCAAATATCTCCTCAAGTCTTGTCCTTAACTGCTTTCAATAAGAGAGGTGTTGGGAGAAAAAGAGGAGGAGTAGGAGGGAAAGCTTTAATTCCTTTTAAAGTAATTAAAACCTTTAATCCAAAATTTCTGTGACATAAATAATTATTTCTTGTATGAAAATAATTATTTGATGTTTTATCATCATCATGCTAGGGAATATCAAAACCCAAAACATAAGTCATACTTCACATGGGAATGCTATATGCATACCCTGAGCTCCTGTTCTGAAATGGAATTTTCATTTTAGCATATGCTAAGTTTGCAATCTTTAGAACACATTTTCTTTATATCAATAAGGCCACAAAAGACACTAAGTTTTCTATAAATGCTAACAGTCAGCACGATAGAGAGTAACCTGGGGCCGACTCACTCATCCCAAGTCACAAGTGATGTCCCTCCTCTGAGATGGGGAAGTTTCTTGTGAATGTGATTTATTTCTTAAAAGGTTGAAAAGCACCTATTACCGATTAAATAGCACCCTAGGTAGGATTCAGTTGCCTAGACATAGGATGCCACTATTTCTTAAAATGATGAAGACAGCCAGGTGGACCAAAGAACAAAAGGGAATGCAACAGAAGTGATGCATAGCATATCCTAAAATAAAATTTAAAATATTATCCGTATTTTTAATTTATTCTTTCTAATATGTGTACAGCATTTTCTAGTTCATTCTCTCACTTTTTTGTTCCCACAGTTGTGCTCATTAACTTCATGTTATAGGAATGCCAATTCTAAAAATGTAGGCAAAAGACTTCACTTGCACATGTCTTTGTAAACAAAGAATTCTGATGATATGTATGAATACATTCTTCATATGTATGAATTTTGCCACATATTAGAGGAACTATTGCAGTTTTCTTGGTTTGTTTTTTATTGCCTAGCATTAAAAAATTGAGGACCTGAAGAAACAAAGCTATTCTAAAGGCAGATTAACTGGAAACAGTGGTGTTCACAGAAACATTGTCTCCTAAGATTCAAAGTGAAGTAAAGAAAAATGCAGTAATTACAAGTAGCATAGTCCTTTGAGATTCCAGCAACATTAAAAATCAAATGATTACTGTTTAACTGCTTTCAATCAACTTTGATGTAATAACTTAACATGAGAGACTCAGAAAAACAGCAGTTAAGAAAAGCAGAGAATTATGTGGATAATAGCCTCTTTGTTACAAAGTGATTTTTACGCTTAAAAGATGATTGATTGACAGCCTCAAATGAAGCCCCCTATGCAGTAACAGACAGAGTTCACTGTGGACATCACTGGAGCAAATACCCTCCCTACGTTAGTAGTTCCTTCAATTGGATTACAAGGCTATCTTGTAGACAGGCTGGTCAAATACGAAAATTTGAAGGGGGAAGTTCAATGGCATGTAGAAGTTTTCTAATGCTAACGTGCAAAGAGAAGATAGTTTCAGCATTGGTATGGGTATTTTAGTTTATTTAGGCTTTTATGCAACAGCCTTAAGACAGCCTTACATTGCTAACTGTGTACTTCCTTAATTTTCACATCATTATTTTGCAGGACATTTCAGGTTCTGATTACCCAAACACACTGCTATCCAGCAGTGGAGGGACAGCAAATTCCTCTTACTTGCCAAAGGTCTGAAGACAGCCTGAAGCCTGTGGAGGATAGTTATGTATTATGACCACAGGTATGTATGCCCTATGCAATTTGATCCAACCCACATAGTTAGCAAATGGAAAGAAAGATCTGATCATCACAGCAGTGAGAAAAAACAGAATGCGATATTATTTTTTTGTGCTATTATTTATTATTAATGACTTGATTCCTCAGAGAGGGGTTGACATCAATGTCAGTTGCCAGTTCTTGACACTTCTAAGGAACAGGCCCATTATTAATTAATTAATATTATTGTATTACTGCACCAGCTGTGTGATAGGTGATTTACAGACATATTCAGGCAGAGTCTCTACATGAAATGTTTAAAAACTAAAACATGAAAATTACAAACAGCATTACAGACAAACAAATGTGGGGGAGCTGAAAAATGACAGCAGTGATCATATTTGTCACAGGGTCGTTGGGGTAAACCTTGGGCACAATGGGTCCAAGGGAACTTTACTGTTGACCCCACAGGTTCAGGAGTTTACTTCTTACTTTTGTTTCACAGAAAGCTCAGTTCTTGTTGGCTTGGGGAAGGGTAGGAAGCATAATTTATATGATGAGATTCCATTGCAGCAGCTCAACTGAGTTAAAGGTCAGTGAAACAAAACCTGATATCAATATGCCTAGGTCAGGGGCACAAAGTTTTGTCAGAAATTAACTTTGGAAAGGACTTGAGGATGAGTATAAAGCAGTTGACAGTTAATTAGTGGATTAACAATATTAATATGTTCAGTGAATGTGCCATTGTTTCCTCTATGCAGCCTCTCGTAGTTCAGAGAAACCACATTTTGATGTTTATGTCTAGTTTCTAAAATAGATGGAGCTATTTTCTCACTTACATATATTTTAACTGAGTGTGAACTCAGTAACTTCAATGAACTTATTCATTCCACTATAAAATGAGAAAAATGCTGGCCCGGATTCACCCAAACTAACTGAGTCTCACAAGTAAAGAGCAGGGTTGCCTAAGGCTCCCTCCGTAGCAAATGTAGAGAGACAAGGACCTCCGGAGGGTAATCCTGACTGCTTAAGATCCAAATCATCCTCTGGAGATTTCTGTCTTTTCCCATTGACAATGGAGTTTAGGGTGACTACACTCCTAACTCCATCACTACAGCAAGGTACCTAAATGGAGTGGAATGAATTCACGCCTCTACGCCTATGTATAATTTAAATCTACACCTCCCTCCAGCTCTGCTGCAGAGCAAGTAATTGCTGAGATCTAAGTGACAGCAAAAGACAGTCAGTACATAGGAACACCATTAAGGATTGCTTGGATTACTTCTATTTTGCAGGGTTTTCTAAGTGTACATTCTGCCCATTAACATTTTATTTAAACTGTTCTTAAATACCAGAAACTTACCAGATTTGTTTCTTCATGAGAGGCATAGAGCCAAAGTTTGTATCTTGCACCATGCCTACTTATTTACAGCCTATTTTGAAAAAAAAAAAAAGATTAGTTCAGTCAATCAAGGATTTTAATACATTTATATGGTGCAATGGTGTATAGGTTTATTGACTGTGATTTCATGATGTGGAATAGGGAGAAAGCTATCTTGGATAAATGTATTGTTATTTTATATGAAATTCATGATGCTATTAAGTTTTTGGTCTCATATACTGTGGAGTGTAGCATTTCAGAGATAAACTATCTTGATGTTTTCATTTCAAAGACAGGTAATAAGTGGAATACAACAATTTTCTGGAAACCTCAGACAGGAGTAATCTGCTTTATGCAACCAGTCATCATCCTGAGGCTCTTTAAAGTGTTTTACTTTATAGCCAGTTTGAGAATCTGTAGGATTTGCAATCATGGCACTGACTATATGGTAAAGATGTATTATCTGGTTAATAAATACAGCGAGTGGGAATAGAAAGAGGGATCTATCATGGAACTAAATGAAGACTACATTAAGGGAAAACAGTAGAGAACTGCTGTAGATGTAAGCAGATAAAAATAAGGAATTCCTGCTTTTTGGTGTTCCGTTATGGATCATGCTGTCTGAGCCTGCCCATAATGACACAACTCTCTCTTTTTTTGTCAGGAATCTCTTTTTCTCCCACATGTAGAAAGGTGCATAGATACTCTTGGTCTCCCTACTGAGTTTCTTTGCTTTGTGTTGCATGTGTGGATGCACATAGACCCATGCGCTTTGCCCATGCTCCAAATTGACAGGATGCCAGTTCCAGCTCAGCAGGCAGACAAGCAGCACTGTGTCCACACTCACACATCCACATGCACAGCATCATTGTAACCTGATTATATAGCAGCATTTTTCACAGCAGAAGATCCATTCTGTACTTATGCAGTGTCTATCACTGGGCACACCAGTCTTCAATGCAAGTTTCTGGGAAATGATCCAATTCTAGTAACAATAAAGAAGAAATTAACCAGTAAAGAATGGTTTAAGTAAAAGGAAATGTGATATCTATGTCTAATTACATGGTCATTGAATCTCCAACACGGATAGGACTTTGAGATACAATTCATCTTTCTTTCTTTAGAAGACATATATAACACCGATTTCTAAGAATATGGAATCAAATTTGTTCAATTAAACCATTAGAAATCCATAGTGGTGCCATTGAAATCACCATCAAAAACCTCCTGATTTACCCTGACAGAGGAGAGAAAGCAGAATTAGATTGTAATTTCAGTTTGAAGCACCATACTGATTATTACCATTTCACTTTTTCCTTACCACAAATCTGAAATAATTTCAGTGTAAATGAGCTGAGGAATTGTTTTTGACAGGCTTTTATTCCATAGGGCTCCATACGTGGTCAAACGAGAGAGCAAGATACCTTTTAAAAAGAATCTAACTCCTAAACATTTGATGTAGCATCAAATGTAAGAGATATTTCTCCCTCTTCATTGACTACACAGTTCTTTGGGAGTAACTACATTTCCAACTAGCACATCCTTCGATTCATCCTCTCAGTTTCTTCTCATTCCCTCTACCAACAGCCAGCTCATCAGTCAGCAGAATTCTTCATTAAATCTTTATGCAAATAGTCCCTGAAAATATTGTCAAATAAGAGGTATAGACAGAAACCTCAGAGAAAACTTTCTGTGCTTTGGGAAAAATGCCATCTCAGGAATTCTCATATGGTCTGCACATATGCACTCCCTTGGGGAAAGCTAGACAGGGTTTCCAGACACACCAGAGTAGTAAATATAAAAACAAAAAGGGAAAACAAAAAATACTGTCTTTCAAAATGTTGCTTAGTGAGTTCTGTTAAGGATTCTCTCTTCTTGCTGGCTTCACAAGTGCCTGACATGCCTCAGTGTTCAGCACAGTTCAGCTGTGTAATACCTCTAGAATTATTACTGCTTCCAGATCAGAATACCTCAAGCGATCTAGTAGTTAGAGATGGTATTTACAATTCAGCAATTAATACAAACTTCAGTTGTTAAAACTTCCCATGTATATTTTCACACAGATGAAATACAGGTTAGATGTTTTTACTCCCTCTAGAAATTGTTCCAACAACTTTTCTACACAAAGATGCACTTATGATTCTTTGTATGGAGAACGTGATTCTCACCATCTGTTCCATATTTATAATTCCTTAGCTTATATTAAAGGAAACAGTAAGCTACAGGGACATTATGCATGCAATTGAGGATTTTATAAGGTTCAATAAATTCCCTCTTAACAATCAGCTTTAAGCCTAGATAAATTCTAATCTTTCACCTGATCTGTATTTTACTTTCTCATTTCTCAGTCAGGTTTTGTTTCTCTGTTCCCTGCTTTAAGATCAGATATCAATTTTATGACAAGGTAAGAGGCTACACTCTTTTCTAAGAGAATCTGCATTGAAGAATTTTAACACTTCATCAGAACTAACTTTGCAGAAATCACTCATTATTTTTCTCTTTGTCTGGCAAACTGAAGAATTGGAAAAACTATTTCAGAAGGAACACATTTAACATGTTTTCTTTTTTTCTTGTCAAATTTCCATTTCACTGACAACAAACATCTCATTCCAAGAACCTATAAGAAGGGAAGGCAGTGATGGCCTACATTTAGCAAATGACAGGAAAAAAAATCATCTCCATTTTACCCAAAACTTAGAAATCTGAGCATAGGTTAAGATGTGGGTGATTCAAATTCATTTCCTTTCTATACTGAAAGGGACTTGAATCAGCATCATCTGAGACTGGAGTAAGTACTGGGATATTCCCAGGTGCCTTGTTGTTCTTACAGAGACAAGTAAGCAGGTACTAACCCTCTTAGGTGACTTGTCTTCTTCACCTGGCTAGGGAGTTATTTCCAGCAACTAGTTAGGTACTTTATACATGGTTAAAGAACTTTTTCAGTACCCAGTAATGAAAAACTCTCCTTGATTGAAATTCTTTTTCTGAAATAAGTAGAGTTTCTGAATATGTTTTTGTCATGGGGAATTCCTAGGCCTCTAGGATGAATCATTCTTTGAAATGGAGTTTCTTCTGTCCTCTTACTAGCTCTTTTCTACTTCTTTTCTAAACACTGTGAGAAAAAGAAAAGCAATGAGGTTGACTTTCCAGCAAGAGCAGCTCACTGTCACAAGAGACAGCTTCCAATCCCTTTCCCAGCTCATAATTATTATTTTACAAGATGAAATAGCATCTGGATATCCCTAATAGATTGGTATTTAGGGGATTCTGATTTCTGATTTAAAAAAAATCACAACTTTCGTTCAAAAGAAGGAATTATTAATCATTTCTTCCACTTTCCAACCAAATGCTCTAACTGCTGTAGTAAGTGAGGATAAATCTTTTTTAACTTTGCAACATCTTCTTAAGCAAAAATTGTTTCACAAATTGGCTGAGATTTATGAATATGATCAACAAACCAGTGAGAATTACATCTCTTAGTGAATGTTTGCCAATAAAAAGTGGTGACATGGTCAAAACTGAGATGACCTGAGTTCAATCTATTAGTTGTGACACTGGTGTTCTGTTGCTTCAAGTTCTCTTGTAAATCCATAAGGCCATATACCATTTTCATCATGTCTCTGCGCAGTTCATAAATCTAAAAAAACTTTCTGCTCTTGGTCTCAGTTTAAAGAAAATCCTCTGACTTCATTTGACATGCCTCAGATTTATGACAGCTTATGACTCACTGTTCTTCCTGTCATCTACAAAGATAAGTGAAAAGGCTTAGTTTCAAATTAGCATTTACAGTCTTTTAGCTTCATTCTTTTCCTAGTGACACATTCCTTGGCCTCTGGAAACTGTAGTTTCCCAATGGAAAAACCCTGGTATCCAGACAGAGCCTCATTGACACTAATAATGATGTCCTTCAGCACAAGCTTCAACATACATCATTTTGGTGCAAGCTTACATCCTAAATCAGTAGTCTGCTTACTACAGTAAATGAAGAAGCTGGGGATTTATATCATTTGAAGTGAGAGCAGGATCTGTTCATACATGATTTTATGTTCTCATTACCCTGTAGCTGTGTTGTTATTATTGTCTCTTTCATTTGAACACACAAATAAAAAACAAAATGAATAATTTCTATATTGTGCAGGAGAATTTGTGTAGAAAGTGTGTAGGGAAAGAGCAAGGAAGAGGTACATATCTGCCTTATTTTGGGTTACTAAACCACCTCAGGACTTTAACATAAATCTGGAGAAAATAAAGATTTGCCAGAAAGATTGAAAATTTCTAAGAGGAGTTAGATATTGATTCCAGCTAGTGTATACTCTCAAAAATATAAATAAAGAAATAAAAATACTGTCTTTAAGAACCAAAGAAGATACAATGATTACAGATCAACTATATCTGTCTTCTTAAATATATTTTTATGATCCAGAGGTTCCTGATTGTAGAAAAGATTAGGCCAGTGGCAGAAAGCACAATAGTGACCAGGAATAGTTCAAAGTCTATTTTTTTTCTTGGAAATTTTTGGCAATAAAATCTATGAAAATAATAATATTTGTCCTCCTATTTTAAAAAAATTAAATATAATATTTTCTCTCTTTGTTTTTCTTAAAAAGGGTATTTGAATATATTAAACTTCTTGAAACATGGTGTATCTATCTAGTTTAATTCTCTACCTGTATAAGCACAGAAAGCATAAGGATTCTGGTAGAGCAAAACTAGCCTGCTGGAGGTGGTTTAAGAGGAAGTAGAAAGGTAAATAACAGTTATGCTGTTCTGCAAGCTTTCTGAATGAGCTCAGGGGGTTCACTGCCATTTTCAAGCTCATCTCCAGTCCCATTGTGCCAGGTGTCCTATTGTGCCACACTGGCCACCAGCATCAGAGCAGCTCAGCTGATCCCCAGGAGGAAGGGCATAGGATTTCTCCTTCCATATGTGGACATTTTTTCCATGAGTAACAGCAAGCCAGAGGAAAACAATTGCAGATTTAGTTTATTTGGCTACTTGTAGCTCCTGACTGCTCTCAAATCCCAACCTGTTTTGAGGTATATGCAGCCTAAACTATGAGTGCCTCCCATGAACTAATGTTAGGACATGTACATGCACATTTTAACTCCTTGCTGAAAACAAAGGCAGATTTCTGTCCATCTCTGCTTAGCTTGGATAAATTACATCCTCAAAAATTCTCCATCAGTGTTGTGAGAGCTCCCTCTCCTGTTACTAACTACTCTATCGGCTGCTTTCAAGTCTCCTTTTTGGCATACAGTGCTGAATCCCTGCTGAGCTGGCAGATAGAAAGAGATAATGCTAGGATCAGCTAAAGAAAACGGTCTCTCCAAACAAGTGTCACACAAAATAATGTTACTGATGGTGCTGCCTGGAAGATGACTTTAGCCCTCAGTATTTCCCTGGTTTGTTTTTCATTTGTTTCATCAAATTCTGTTCTTGAAGTTCTTCGTTGACTTTGGTCAGATAGCAAGTGCTATGTATCAGGTAAGATTTAACGCTTTCAGAACAAAACACTGAAAGCAAAAAAGAAAACCTCTGGCTGTTACAGAATTAATTCATATTATAGTGTAGTGCCCTAATGGGAGGGCAGGATGTGAAAAGGTGAAGTAAGTTTTTCAGTTTTTGAGACTCATGGGCTACTATCACCAGTTTATCAATATTCCATTCTTTGTTATTCTATTTAATTCTTTGACACATGAAAACAAGTCGCCACAAGACACTTTCATTTGTTGTGGTATGCACAGTGACTCAAAAGATACCCACAAACTACACAGACAGACAAGACCAAACACAACACATGACCTGCCACAAGAAAAGGAATAGCTAGATGAGAGGATGCCATTGGACCTTTTTTCTGCCAGACACCCAAAGTGACTTTATATTCTGAATATCAGCATTTCCAATGCATACAGGTAGACACATGAGAACAAAGCTGAGATTTCCACCCAGGAGAATCTTCTCTATCTTGGCAGGGAGAACTTTAAATCAGAAACACCCGCAATAAGATGGCACATGGTCTCCAATTCAAGCAGTTCTTCAGCTATTTAAAACAGATTTTCAAAATGATCTAGGTGCCAAAAGGTAAGCAAACATCTCATGTGACTACCAGGTATACTACCTTTACCTCTCTTTAATTTGGTGTTTCGGGTCTAAACTCAAAATGGGAATTTGTCATGTAAAGTGGAATCCAGGTCATAAGTTTATGTGAGGAGTGAGATTATTCTAAGGACATCTGTTATTCTTTTGGCACATGGGGAGAAAGAAGATGAATTTGAACAGCCTCGTCTGGGAAAGAGCTGAATGTGTTACTCCTATACCTGGATGAATGCTCAAATATGAGGCCACTCTCTGCACACTTTCAAAAAAATAAATCAGCAGCAATTTTTAATAGGCATTCAGTAAGCCATTTTTGAGAGTGTCTAATCAGACTGATTCCCTTATAAGAGGGAATTATCTGTGCACAAACTTAGTTAAGAAAGCTAAGCACTTCTCCCTTTCTCTTCTCAGGCTAAAGATTTTTGGACGTCCACAGAAGCAGAATTTGAGGTCCTTCAGGAGGTTAGAAGTTAAAAAACAAGACTTCTTTAGAGGTAGCTTGTGAGTCTTTTCAATGTTTGGATGAGACATGAGCAGAGTTTCATCTGTGATGTTTTGGTGCCTGAATTCACTGCAGTTTTTTGAGATAATGGATTCTCTTTCCCTAGCAGAATACAAGGATGTACAGGTAGGGATTCTTATTACCCATGGTGGATCAACACATCTAAGTACCTATCTAAATAGCTTTGAAAATGTGATTTGCAAGTCATGACCAATACTGTTCCTCCCATTACATTCTTCCGTACACAAAACTTACAATTAGCTAGTAGATAATAAGAATTACGAAATCCTCCTTTCTAGGCCAATAGCCAAATCACCTCTTTTTAAAAATTGTTGTTTCTGTAGGAAAAAGTGGATGCAGTCCCTGCATAGAGATTGCTTTGGTAATCTAATCCATATATTTGTGGAGATAAAACAAGCACATTTGGAAGCCAATTTTACCTTATGTTGGCTCTTGTGAAAAAGAGAAAATTATTCTTCTTGCCACCTGATTATTTTCTGTGGATAATTATCAGGTTAAATTGAAGCTTTCCAGATAGTTGTAATATCAACACAGTTCCTTACCAGTAGCACTTAATTATCAAGCATAACCAGTTCTAAAGCTATAAAATAATTATAATACATTTTATAACTGTGTAAAAAGTAAAAAAAAGTATCTGAAATTTAGATGGTGATATTATCATAGAATCATAGAATGCCCAAGGTTGGAAGGGACCTCAGAGGTCATCGAGTCCAACCCCCCTGCACACGC